>PVJH01006749.1:45611-98930 GCA_004026705.1 Nesogale talazaci
GGGGGGGGAGGGGCAAGATGGCAAGAGTCCACGATTGACAGAGCCCCTGCTGCTTTTGTTCTTTCTCAAAGCTTTCCTACTCTGACGTCTGGCTCAGGGCCTGGGAGGGGTCTGTAACTGTTTATCATACCGCACCAAAATAAGTATGGGGCTTAAGATAGATAACAACATTTGTAGCATGGACGTCTGTCTCTGTGGTATGGAGCTGTGGTGACAGAGAGGTAACACACAGGTGGTTTCCAAGGGCAGGGAGCCATTTTCCTACAATTGACGTGGTCCCTGTTCCCTGGTTCCTCGGTCATCTTCATTCGGTCTTCCCTCTCTCCATTCCTGCCCCCCCTCCACTTGTGCCCTGAGTCAAACCAGCTCATTACAGGATTCCGAAGTGATTCTGTTTAGAACAGACAGAAAGTCATCGAAGGTCAGGCCCAACCGTCAATGCGGAGGCGATGCCTTAACAGGGAAAATCCTGTCCCCAGAGAAGATGAAACCCACAGGTCCCAGGGTTAGGTTTCCAACGTAGGTGTCTTGTTTTTGTTTTGTCTGAGCGGTGACCCCCGGCAATGCACCCCAATGACACTTTTGCTTTGCAGTCCCTTACTTGCATTGTTTTATAAGAGCGTTGGTGTGGAAATATGTGAGGAGAATACATGGTTGGCTGGACTCCTCAGGGTTTGAGAGATACTGATTTAGAGCGAAGAAACTGCAGAGAAAAGGACAAGGAAAGTTAGGCAAAGACGTGAAATCGAAGACTTCCCTGCTGCCTCGTCAAGCACGCGCTCTCCGTTATAAAGCCCTCATCTCTGTCTGGACTTCAAATGGCTTCCAAAGCTGGGAAGCCATTTACTAAAGACTTTTCGAGAGAGGCGCTGTCCTCCCCTGACTGGCCTCTATCTAGCCAATGACACAGAATTCAGCAGAACCTGTGTGGCTGTGCCAGTCCTGTGCCAGGAACTCATCTCCCAAGCTCTCTGCTGAGGTATTGAGCTGCACCCCCTGTGACTGTCTCTTTGTCTGCCCCTGCATTGGGGTCGAGGGAGAGATCCCTTTTGGGATTGAGAGCTGCATCGTCCGTAGGACGAGTCAAACCACTGGTGACCACGGAGTCAGCTCTGACACAGCATCCCCGGGGAGAGAGAGATGCCCCTAGAGAGTTGTCGATGGCTTATTCTGGGGAGGTAGAGTCTTCTGACGTGCCACTGGGCAAACTCACACTCCACCCTTTTGTTTAGTAGCTGAGTGTGCTTTGCGTTTGCGACATCCGGGGACTGGACAGGACAGGAAGGACCTGGTGATTCACAGCAACCTGGGTAGAGCCAGGCCCCGCGGAGCGGTGAGGGGTGGGGGTGGGGAAGAGAGTAGAAGAAGGTCCGGGGGGAGGCAAGCTCCAAGAGAAGGCTCTCGGCCCCACCAGCTGGAGGAGGTGTCTGGGAGAAGGGCACACAATGAACAGACAGAACAATATTGAGATGTTCAAAGCAGAAGATTCTAGGGACAGAGAGATCCAGGAAAGAGAGGAGGCCCTTGCTAGATAAAAAGTGCTACTTCCTACTCCCACCAGAAAGCAGTGATGCCCCCCCCCCAAAAAAAAAACTGCTACTATTTGTAGAGTGCTTACCCTAAAGAGTGGGAAGCCTGGTGATGTGGCGGGTTAGTTTGGGGGCTCCTAACCACAGCAGTTTGAATCCACCTATTGTTCTGTAGAACCAATATTAGGGTTTTCTGCTCCCTTAAAGATTTACAGCCTTGGAAATTCAAAGGGATAGCTCTACTCTGGCCTATAAGAATGCTATGATTTGGAATCAATCCAAAGACAGTGAGTTTGGGGGTCTGGGTATATTTTGGTACCTAGACAGCTGCTCTACTAGGGTAATCAGAGTACATCAAGAAGTGCTTTTATAAGTGGACACCCTGTGGCTTAGCTGATTGGGTATTTTCTCAGAGGGAATGTGGGAGAGCCAGTACCTGAGCCTTCACTGTAAATCCTATGTGTCCTTGAGAACTGGCCCCTCTGCCCAGTGTGAGCTCTGAGCCGCAGTTGATGTCTGTCATAGAAACTTGGACCACCGTACTGGTTTCTGGACAATTTTTCACCATGGAGGAGGGTGGGACTAGCAACATCCCTGCAGAGATGAAGCCTGTGTGGATTCTGCTATGACAGGAGTATGAAGACGTGCCCCGCTGACTGTGCGAGGGCCAAGATGGAAGGCTGAGAACCCCCAGTGGCTTGGATCTCCATTGGGTCCTCCTCATTGGCCCCCGAGCCTCTGGTAAGGAGATTCAACTATCCAAAACCTCTTCTGAATCAGGGTCTGAGATGCCAATAACTTTGTTGAGCAAGAAGGAGCTGGACATTTTTAGTGCTGCAAAGCTGCTGAGTCGTGGAAGAAGCTCAGGCCTTCCAACCAGGGAACCTGGAATTCATCTGTTTCTATGAGTCTCAGTGGTCAGAGGCATCAGGCTTCTTGTCTGCCCCATGTCGAGCATGATTGTCCCTCTTTGAGGAGAGAGGTACTAAAAGAGTGTAAGTGAAAACACCTGCCACATCATAGTCAAGGAGACAATTAGTAGGCATCAACTCACTGGTGGTGACTTCAGTTTGGAGTTTTTTTGTCTTTTCTTTTTTAATTTGTGGTTAGGCAGCTGCAATTGAGGTCTAAATTTGGGGGTGGGGTGTTGTTTTGTTTATTGGGCTTTTCCCCTCCGCTTCAAAATATCCCAGGGAACATATGAAAATGGTAGCTCTCATTAGGTATGACTATTTGAGTTTATGAATTGGCCAAAGACTAGTTGCTTGCCCAAGAAGAGGAGGGCACTGCCCACTGAGCTTTGATGGCATCAAGGTCGGCATGAAGACGGGCATGTTGGGCAGGAAATCAGTTTCCCGTAGTCTGTAAGGAAAACCAAAAGACTCTGTGGTGAGTGGACAGAGCAGTCCTGTTTCATGGCCCTGAAAAATTATGGCACACAACTCCTGCCCGCTCAGAAAAACCTTCCCAAACCTCTGTTCCCAAATCAGCTCACCTCACCGCCTTCACTCTCAACCAGCTTCATGTTCTCTCCAGAGTACTCGCCATTACCTGGTTTGTATCTAGTCCTTTCCTGTTTGTCTCTGACGTCATATGTAAGTTACACGAAGGTAGGGTCTTTGTCCCAGTCACCTCTGGAAACAGTGTCCTTAGCACCTAGAATAAGGTTTCATGCATAGTAAACAATAGCCCACTGCTATTGGCTCACATTGACCCCATGTGTGACAGGGCAGAAGTGAACTCCTGAAGACTTCCTGGGTTATAATCTTTTTGGAGGAATCTCAGGTGGGATAGACTTTTTTTTTTAGATCAATTTATTGAGGGCTCATACAACTCTTTTCACAATCAATGCATACATCTATTGTATGCAAACCACATTTGTACATTTGTTGCCATCATCATTCTCGAACATTTTCTTTCGACTTAAGACTTTGGTATTAGATCCTCATATTTCCACTCCCTCCCCCCTTCTCTCCCTCATGAACTCTAGATAATTTGTAAATTTTTATTACTTTGCCATATCGTACGTACACTGTTCAATGTCTCCCTTCACCTACTTCCCTGTTGTCCGTACCCCAGGGAGGAGGTTACATGTAGATCCCAGCAATCAGTACCACCTTTCTACTCCATCTTCCCTCTACCCTCTCGGTATCACCACTCTCACCACTGGTCCTGAAGGGCTCATCTGTCCTGAATTCCCCATGTTTCCAATTCCTATCTGCACCCTATCTGCATCTGTACATCCCCTGATCTAGCCAGATTTGTAAGGTAGAATTGGCATCTTGTTAGTAGGGGGAAGGAAACATTTAAGAGTTAGAGGAAAGCTGCATATTTCATCAATGCTGCACTGCATCCTGACTGGCTCTGTAAGGGGATATCATTTCACCTACCGATGGGCAAGACAGGGACAGGTTTTTAAGCACTTAGTGACTGACCAACAGACTGATCTGAGGCTACTCAGAAGTTCTCACCAAACGCCTGGCAGCCAGTGTGTGAATGGTCACAGCCTTGACAAACCCTGTGCAGCACAGTTCTACTCAGTCACACTCAGAGTTACTCTGAGGATGAATCAACTCCTCAGCATCTGATCTAAGTTTTGTTGAATCTGTAGGAAAGCAGATCACCAGGCCCTTGTCAGTGACACGTCTAGATGTGTTCTGACTGCCAATCTTTTGGTTGGTCGTCCATTGCAAGTGGGTTGACCCACCCAGACATACTTGGTATCTAATAGACCCTCATAAAACATTGTAATCCTGAAGACATATTGCACTCCCATTGAAAGAGGTTGTTAGCTCAAACCCATCAGCTGCTCCCCAGAGAAAGCTGAGGCCGTCCGCTCCAGTAACAATGTGCAGCTTCCAAAAGCCATAGCAGCAGTTCTATCTGTCCTACAGGGTCGCTGCGAGTCAAAATTGTCTAGATGACAGTGTTGTTGTTTTGTATTCTTTTTCTAAGAAATAATTAATGAGGGAATAATTTAGACCTATAAATTATAAATTGGTGTTTCAGTCATCCAAATCCCGGTCAGTGTCCCTACTGTGCTCAATAAAGAAACCTGCAGATTTTCCCAGTGGGGCAGCATTTTGCTTGCATCTTTGATTCCCGATATCCAGTACTTGTTACAGGGCTTGCCCTTCTCCATGGAATCCCACTTGGGTGTGTGGCATTATAACGACGCAGGATAGCAAACCTTTCCACATTCCCCGGGGATCTCCAAAGCATGCTGTAGAGGATGGCTGACACTCTTGACTTCCTCAGAACAATCTCTTTATCAAGCATCCATCTTCTCTGAAATCTTCATGTCTATGAATGCTTTCCAAAAGAAAATATCATGCTCTTCATTTCGTAACTCATGAGGATTACCTGCAGCATGGTATCCAGAAGAAGAACATTAGTAGAAAAACTGTTTGAAATCCAAGTCCAATCTGAAATATAGAGTTGTATCAGTGTTGGTTTCTGAAGTTGTAAAATGCGCTATGTTGGTCTAAGTTAATATTAAGGGAGCTGGGTGAAGAGTAGACAAGAGTTCTACATATGACCTCAAGGTGGCTACAAGTGGGAATTGACTCCACAGTCTGTGGGAACTGTTATGCATTATCATTTCATCTTTTTGTACATGTAATAATAAAATATTTCATAAGAGTGCAGAATAGTGAAGTGAATATTTGTGAGTCTAAAAAGTAGACAGAAAGGATAATAGCATCAAAGAATACCAGTATTGGACTAGGTCTTTGGTATAGCCTAAAGCAACTTCTTTATATCATAGATTAGGAATAAAGACCAAGAGAATAAAGCAATTAAGATCAGTGAAAATTAATCAACTATTGACTTACTTATGAGTGCTCTGTCCGGAACTTTAAGTTATGTAGTGACTTACAGTTTCTAAAGGATTTAATATTCATGAAATTATTGACTATTCATTCATCATCAAATGCTTATTATCACAAACTTGACCAGACTCCAGCTGAGTGACACAGAGCCTCTGTCCCTGAGTGACTCATAAACCAAAGCCCACGGTTATGGAATTGATTCCAACTCATGATGACTCTCCTCTCTCCAATGTTAGAGAGGAGAGCCACTCCAGGGAGTTTTCTTGGCTGGAATCTTTAGGGCAGCTGTGGCAGTCTTGTACTGTGTGTCAAATTCATGATTGGGAGTCTAGGGGTGGAGTTTAACCTGTCAATCTGGAGATAGTCAATGAGGCCTCTGTGTGGGCATGGCTTTTTCCTCAGAATTCTGAGAAGTTTTGCAGTATTTTCCAATTTGAAGCCTCTTGGAGACAGTGTACCCACAAGACAAGAAGGTGGCATGCTGATAGATCCACAGACCTGGAACCTGGAGGAGCTGAAGGAGAAGTCACATGGGCTCACCCTGATGGAACCAGACCTCTGGAGTTGGAGAAGCCACAGAGAGACCCCTGCCAGAGCTGAGATGCTTCTACCACCAATGGATACTGCTGAGGGACCCTGAATCCTGGAAACAAGAAGTGATGGGGAGACCCCCTGCCAGTGCCAGGATGTTTCTACTGCTGCTGGATACACAAGACTCTGCACCCACTGGCCTGTGATTGTCCTGGTGTCATTGCACATGCTTCGTGAGTTGGAAGGAGACTTTATAGACTGGTCTTGGATGTATGGGCTAATATGGACTGGACTGGGTTGGGATGTATTCCATTGCTCTTGTATATAAACCTTTCCCTTATATCCATATGTGTGTTTATGAATTTGGACTAATGCAGCTGCAGATCACCATAGTGCCCCTGAGTGGGCTGGGACGGCCAGCCTTTCATCGAGAAATTGAACTCAAATCTCTCAGACCACTGGATGCTGTTGATATAGTCTGGTCTTACTTAGTCTTCACAGTAACGCTAAAGGGCAGACAGGGATGTTGCTTCCATCTCCACTTTGCACACAAGGAGACTATGATTCAGAAACCTTGGGAGACTTTCTCGCTCACAGCTGGGACCTGGCAGACCCTTCACCCCAGCCAGCCAGTCTGACGTAACACCACTGCAAGTGGGTATTAAATGCTGGGGCTATTTTTGTCGTTAGACAAAGCTGTAGTAAGAAGAGATAAAATTCGCTGAAGAATGTCTTCAGAGGACAAGAAGGTCGAGTGTGGAAAACAGGGTTAAAGCACATGGAGGATCTTAGCCAGCTCTCTATCTAGGTCACTTTCCTACATACTAGGAATCAATTGTCTGGGGAAACTTGAGCTTTGCAAAACTGGTTCCTGGCTGTTCTCATAAGCATAGAAAAAGTTCCTGTTTCTAGGTAAGGGGTTTGCTTCTCTCTGGGTACATTCTGGATATAAACTTTATAATAAATAAAAGATTTTCACAGAGTTAGGGGACCTTCCCTAGCTTTGCTAATCCTGATAGGGAAAGGAGTATGTAGAAGTGAGTGAGTGAGTGAGTGAGTTTCTTGGATTGAAGTACTGGATTATGAATGTTGTAATCTGACCAAAAATTTCTCAAAAGAAGGCCCTGCTACTATTTTAAGACAAAGTCTATCAATTTCCTCTATCTACAAAACAGGTTGCTGGCTTTGTTGTGAGAATTAAATGAGGTGGTAAATATACTTTACTGGCAATTATTGTTGTTAGGGGCCATCAAGTTGGTTCCAACCCATTATGACTCTATGCACAGCAGAATGAATCACAGTTCTGTGTCATTCCCATAATTGCTCCTGTGTCTGAGTCCATTTTTGCTGTCATTGTGTCAATCCATCTTGTTGAATCCCTTCCTCTTTTTTAAAAAAAATCTTCTATTTCCTTATAAGTAAAATAGTGGAGATGATGGCAGGAAGATTGGAGGAGCTGACTCTTTGAACCAATTTCTTAGGATTTCTGTGATGATTAAAGGAATTCATGCACTTGTAATTCTTAGCTCATGGCAAGAGATAGAAAAGTCCTTGCCTTGTGACTAGTTGGAGGAAATTGACACAGAGGTTAAGTAATTTGCTAAATATTGTGTTAGTCAAATTCAAAGATACTTGTATGTGTGTGAGATAACTTCATGTAAAATAGCAATTGTATATATTTTTTATTTTGGGGGGGCATCACTGCCCTCTGGTGGGAGTAGGAGGCCCAGCCTTGCTCCTGAAGAGCTGCTGCTGGATTTGAACTGCCAACAAAGGGCCGCAGTCCCACGCACAACAACTACGCCACCAGGGCTCAGCCCAAGAACAATTGTATATTAAGAAAATATTCCAACCCAATCCAGATCAATTTCACACTTATTCCATTTGCTGATGCTAGTCCAGAAATTCCTCTTTCGACTCACACAGTTATAAAATGATGCCGAATGCAGAATGATCACAGGCCAGTGTGTAGAAAGTTCTGTGGATCCAGTGGTGGTGGAAGCAAGTCAGCACTGGCATTCATCTCCACATGGCTCCTCCTGCTCCAGGACTCTGGCTTATCATCATAGCTCCAGGTGGCTTGTCAACAGGAATGTCTCACAGGTAGTTAGTCTGTGTCCTGCCTCCAGATATCTATTTATCTCAATCACATTTCCAAATGAGGTCATCAAGCTGCAACGTGATTGACAGGCTATGCCCCACCCCTTCACAAGTTGACAGGAGATTATCTAGCTGCCACAATATCATCCTATTAATGAATTACAAAGCTGAGGTTGAACTCCAAAGTTTTAGATTATCAAGTTTCTGATAGGTACCAGGTTGCCATTGGTATTCAGATATTGATTTGTCAATATTACATGTACATTAGGAGGCACATGAATACTTGTCACATTTTAAGATAGACGCTGAGGCAGCATTTGATCTTATAGTTGACCAACATTGGCGACACTGCTGCTCATGAACTTCTATGGTTAAGCCTTCTAAAGCTACATGACTTGGAATTACTCTCAAGCCATATTTGCTCTCAGGATATAAGTATATATATCTCTCAGAATAACGGGATCTTTCAGAGGGGTATAAGGTAGACTCAATTTCTTTGTTTTCCCCAAATAAGGCAGATATTTGGACTAGGTGGAGTTATGTCTGCTTGAACATGCTGCATCTTTTTGTATCCATTGAAGCCATTCCACAGGCCATGTATGCTTTGCCATCTTCAAAGATGGTGGAGAGACTAGTAGGCTGAAACTTGGGTCTAGAGAAGATAGCGGAACTCTTACTGAGATGAGGGCAGAAAGAAAGAGGACTGAATATAACTGAGCATGATTGACGGAAACTCCTCATGTTCCCAGCCCTGTGATGAGAGGGCAGCCATGACTGGGACAATCGTGTTTGCCTCTAAACACTCAATGGTAGCATGGTTCAGATGAAATGAGTGGAAGGGACATCAGTGCGTCATGAAGAAGTAAAGCAAGTAGGCGCTGGAACTTGCAAGGAAGGAAGTCTTCTTGGAGGAGGTCAGGCTTGAAATTGGTTTTGATTCTCTGATGCCTACTTTCTATGACTCACCTCATTGCTCCACCAAAAAGGCGCCCTGACAATTTCCAGTGCATCTCAGACATTTACAGAGATTGCTTCCAGGAGACTAGGATGTGGTTTCTCTTTTTGTCAAAATATGAATCCCCAGGATAGTAGTAATTAAACAACTTCTGCTTCTCGTGCATCTTAATAGCATCATGTGTGCTAGGCTACATGCTGGGCACTTGGAAGCCACACTGTCTCCTTACTCCTGACACAATTCTGTAGGGTTAAGAATCGTGTTCCCCAAGTTGCCGATATTGACATAAAGACTGCTAGAAAGGACAAGGTTAGGTATGCAGTCACTCTTTGAGGACTTCAAAGAAAAATCTAGACTTTTGAAATCTCTTTTGAAAACATAAACTTGCCCCCAAACAAAGGATAATCTGCACCTTGTCACTTCACCAGCCCACTAGTCTTGCCCAGTCTTCTAGGTCTCTGATCATCTTTCTTTAGTGCCAACTTACATCTTCTCTCAATTGTCTATGTCTTCATAATATTGGCTGGCTGCTGCTAAGGGCCATGGACTCATCTCGGACTTGCAGCAGGCAATAGTACAGAGCAGTACTGTCCAGCAGGATTTCAGGGGCTGTCACCTTTATGGAACCAGGTCACCAGGTATTTTTCCCTTGGATTATTTGCTGAGCTTCAGTTAGCAGTCAAATGCTTAGATGTTCAAAAAATAATGCTTGTTGGAAGACTTAGTGAACATTTGAATAATCTGTGAACAATGTTAGAAATGCCTCATCGTGGCTCATGGGAGTCAATAATGTTTTTATCTAAATGAACTTTGGGTGGAAATTCAGCTGATTGGGAAATAGGACATTTTACAGAGGCAAGGGAATTGTATGACATGATTTTGCCAACCCACAGAGGTAACCAGTGGTCTTGCCTAACGTGCTCAGAGGTCTCTCTAGGCAGAGCAGTTGGAGACTTTGGCAGTAACCCTGGGTGTGCTTCTGTAAGAGGTGGAAATGAGAGGGAAGAGAATGGCCCAGCTGGCCTCATCCTTTTTGCCAGGTTTTGACCACTCTTGGTCAAGATAGTGATCATTTTTCTCTGATTTGTTCAACACCCCATCCCACCTCATACCCAACTTGTTTGGGCTGTTCCTAGATGCTTGAATTGTGACCAGAAGGGATTGGAAGAAGAGACTAAAACTCCACAGAGAAGCCTACTGTTTCTGCACCTTCTATTTCTGGCCTCTGTCATTCTGCTTCTCCAACACCCCAGGACCTGCTCAAGAGAATGGAGAGCAGGAAGAATGTACTGATTTGAAGTCAAAGGGCAACTGTGCGCCCTGAGAGATAATGAACAGGGGCCTAATGAATCTAGGTTTGGTTGTGGGATCACCTATTTTCTTCAATTTTGATCAGGAATTTTGTAAGCATTCATTCATTTCATCCTCACAGTGACTTATGTAAGGCTCAAGGGTCATCATGCATGTTCAGACGAGGTTGAGAACCAGAGATCTCACATCTGCTGGTTCATCTGCATCTCCTGGCTTTTATGTTTCACTCTTACAAATACTAGATACGGTTTTCTGTCTTTGCATTCAAAATGATTTTTCCCCAGATAAATCCTTTTCAGAAAGAGCACTGTCTCAGAACAAATTCTTGGATATTGTTGTCAGAGGAGGACTAACCGACTTATGATTTTCCTTGTAGAAATTTTTTAGTGTTGGGTTAAATATACTTGTAGAACTCTCACTTTTCACATGGAAAGCAAACATTTGATTTTTATTGAATGCACTTCACATGAAATCACCACCCATCGGCTACTGGAGGCTAAGGTGCTGCTGATATGATGCTGAATGGATTTCATCAGTTTCCAGATTAAGACAGAGTAAGAAGAAACGTCTGATGATCTCTTTCTGAAAGTCAGTCATTGGAAACGCTTTGGATCTCAACAAGCCAATCTGCAAATGAGCATGGGATGGGTCAAACACAGTCTGTGATTCATTCCATTGTGCATAGGCTCCTTTAAGTGGAAAACTGATTGGACAGCAGTTACAAGAAACATCACGATATTTTGGCTTTGTTAAACTGAAACATATCCTCCAGCTTTCAAAGGGATGCTGAGAAAGATTGTACATCTTCTCACATGGAGAGGAGAGAGTCTAAAGCAGGGTTCCAGTGGACTCATGTTCCAGGAGATTTCATTAGACTCTGAGTCTTTGACTCAGTGAGGATCATGTCACAGTCCATCAGGAAAGCCACAGTTCTGATCAGTACTCAGTTCTGCAGGATTGATTACTAAGATGTTATGAAGAAATAAACCAGAACTTCAAGACTATCATCTAGTCACCTCTCGTTCATTTTATTTCAATTAAATACAAATAGGTTTATGAGGACAAGCCTCTCCAGTTCCTTCCTCCCCTGTCCTTAAACTTCTTACCTACCTAGCACCTAAATTGTCCAATGTTTATAATCTTGTGCTTAGAATTCTGGTGAGCTTTGTTAGATGAAGTTCTTTTTTAAAAAAAAAAAAAGTAAAGAAGAAAGGTTAGTTAAAAGTGAGAGGAATGGAGGAGTAGAGCCATGTCCACATCTACTTTTCTTTCCAACCTCCTTCCGGAGAAGGCTTTTTCTGCTCTGTGTTTAGGAGAAGACCCAGGATCTGCAGGAGACGGTGCAGGGGGAAGATGAACTGTTCACTCAGGCTTGATGGAAACTACTTGGGGAGTGCTTCAGGCTTTTCACAGGTTTGAGTGATGGGCTCTTAAAAGCCAATTCCGCCTCTGTTAATAGATGACCCAATCATTCATTCATTCATTTCATGTTTTCTGAAGACTAGACACTCTGGAGAACACAAAGATGAAGATTAAACGATCCTTTCCCTCAAAGACTTTACCATCGATTGGGGCCAATATGACATAGACAAGTAACTATGCTATGAGACAAACAGGTATCAGCAGTGATAACAGGTAATCTCACTGAGCATTTGATAGAAGCAGCAGCACAGAAAAGCATATGAGTCCACCAAAGCCTCACTGACTATGGAATGGAAAAGTAGGAAAAGCTTTCCTGGAGGTTACCCCAATCACCATGTAGAGTAAACCCAAGTAGGATAGCAAGAGTCAATCATTTATGAAGGATTGTAAGACACTCTTCTGCATATTCTTTTTTAATCATTTTATTGGTGGCTCATCACTTTTCACAGTACATAAATACATATACTGTCCCAAGCACCTTCACATTCCTGCTGCCATTATCATTCTTCAAGTATCCACTTTTCTACTTGAGCCCTTGATATCAGCTCCTCATCCTTTCCCCGCTGTCCTTGCTCCCCCCTCCCTCACCAACCCTCAAACTTTATAAATTATTATTGTTCTGTCATATCTTACACCGCCCGACATCTCCCCTCACTCGCTCCCCCAATGTCTGCCCTCCAGACAGGAGATTATGTGTAGATCCTTGTGATTGGCTCCCTCTCTCTACCCCACCTTCTCTCCACCCATTCGGTAACTCCACTCTCACCACTGGCCCTGAGGGGTTCATCTGTCCTGGGGTCCTCGTATTTGCAGTTCCCATCTCTACCAGTGTACCTCTTCCAGTCCACCTGGATCTGTAAGATAGAGTTGGGACCATGATAGTTGGGGGGGAGGAAGACTTCAGGAACTAAAAGAACGTTGTATGCTTCATCACTACCTCACTGTACCTTAACTGGCCTTGTCTCCTTCCCATGACTTCCCTGTAAGGTAAAATGACCAGATGTCCCATTTTTAAACAATTTAACAATGTCCCAGGGCATTTTAAAATTAAAATAGAGATATTACAATACTATTTTTGCATTCTATGAAAATTTCTGTTGCTCCATGTAGACCAAATTTGTAATCAAGAACCCCCCACTCTGGTCAACGGTGTCCCACTTAAAATCTGGTCACTTTACTGTAAGGGGGTATCCAATTGTCCACAAGTGGGTCTTAGATCCCCACCCTCCTCTTCCCCTTATTTGTAGTGATGTGATTCTTGTTCTTTGATGTTGATACCTGCTCTCTTCCACCCCTTGTGATCACACAGACTGGTGTGCTTCTTCTATGTGGACTTTGCTCTATATGCATGTATCTCCCACAAGAACTTTAACTGTATGCTATTTCTTGACAAATAAATCCATCTTGGTAGCAGTGCTAATGAAATCATCCTTAAAAGCAAGGATGGGGAGACTTCATCTCACATACTTGGACACGTTATTAGGAGAAGGACATCATGCTTGGTAAAGCAGAAGGGCAGGGACAAAGAGGAAAGTCTGCAACAAGGTGGATTGACACAGTGGTGGCAACAATAGGCTTAAGCATAGAACAATTATGAGAATGACACAGCATTGGGCAATGTTTCCTTCTCTTGTGCACAGGATAACTATGGGTCACAACTGACGTAGTGTCACCCAACATAAACAGTAGCATTTGTATGCTCATTTTAAAGATGAAAAAATTGAAATCACCAGAGGTCAAGATACATGATCAAGATGATGGAGTTAGGCGTGGTGGAGAATTCAGTTCAACTGCAGATATCATGCTCTTAACCACTCTTCAATACTGCTTTACTCCTGAACATAAAACATGTATTTACATAGATCCAATTCCAGAAGGAAAATTCTATTGTATGGGGGCACATCCAAACTTTTGTTTCTACCAAATGCCCCATGCAGATGCTCTATAACAATCTGCACCCAGGTACCCAACATCTTGATCAAGGACCCTATGGACTTTGGGGCAGCTCATCACAAAGGGAAAAATGCAGAACAGAGTATCACATGCTCATGTACACTCAGCGCTTCTGCCACCATAGAAGTTGAATGCACTTTGAAATTATTGCCCTGAGTGTGTCTTTAAACCTTAAGCCCAAAACATCCCCTAAAATCTCCTTAAAACCAAACACAAGTTTAGCATAACTAGTGAAGAATGCCTGCCCTGCACGTTATGCTCTTACAAAGTATATGAAGGAGCTTCAGGACAGTTTAAGGGACACTTCCATGAGCTTTTCATGAACATGTTAAAGCTCTCTTGTATCTACATGTGATCAACTTGGCAATAGGAACTCAAAAGAATCGAGGGCAGGGTAACAGAGAAGGAACAACTCAGAAAAGGACGAGAATGGTTACACAACCCAAAGAATGTTATCAGCGTCCCTGACTTGTACATGCAGAAATGATTGGATTTGATTCTGCTTTTCTGAGTATATTCTCGACACAGCAACAAAACGCAAGTTGTAAATGAAAAAGTACGTTAAAAAAAATGGGAAGGCCACCTGAACAAAGCTTGGGGAAGGGGGTCATGTTTGGTTAGCTAATGTTGATCATGTCTTAAACTCAGCCTCTATAGAGGTCTGCATCATCTTCCCAGGACAGTGTTATCTGAGGTGGTGTGTGGAAAAGTGACACACACTTCCCACACCCAGTCGGGAGGTGACTGCCTGGCTGAAAGCCAGTGTGGAATTCGTGGAACTTGGAAGGCCTTCAGGTCTTGTACCCTGGGAAACGGGTCAGCTTATCTTACTACATTTATTTTTACTCCAGGGAATTTACCATACTGCAAACTTGGTCCCCCATGGCGGTCTGAGTACACAGCACAAAGCCAAGCAATGGAGCCACAGCTGCAGGGAAAGTGAGCTTCTGTTTAGCTTATCCTGCGAGGGTTCCATTGGAAGGGAAGGCAGCACCTTCACGGAGCTAGCAGGGAAGTTTACAGAGACCCCGTGTCTGCTGCACATTCTCTCTAGGACACATATTGGTTTTGTTTAAGACCCTTTGGCCAACCACATTAATAGAATAGAGAGTAGAATGGAACACCCTAGACAATCACACATGATTTCCCCAACCCTCTACTATCAGTCTCTCAGTCCTTTTCAACCAGGTGTCTGCCTGGACTGTGCAAGTTCAGGCAACATGGCAAGGTCTTCATGGAAGAGCAAGGAAGGCTAGATAATCAAAGTACTAGAGGTCTCAATTGATAGTTTTATTTAGATTATTGATCTCAAATCACCTGAGCTCTTTGTTACCTCTAAGAGTTATTGAGCATGGAATGCATGCTAATTTGCCTATCTGACCCAAAACCAAGTCCATCTCTCAACAGTGATTGATACAGAATAGTAGCAATGTAAAACTGTTGAATGGATGAAGGAGTAAATGAATGCATATCTGCATGTATATATGGGCAAATAATTATATAAATAGAAGAAGAGATGCTTTCCTACCATATGGTTTTGCCAGACCCACAAATTCATTTCCAGAAGTTAAAAGGAGGAAAGTAAAAGCCAGTTGCTGATGGTGCTACTGCCAGTTTGTGTATCAGCAAGGTTTCTGTGGTAACAAGATAATCTGCTGTCAATTTGAGGCTTAAGAATGAAGGGGTGGAGTTTAGCCCGTCAAACTAATCGCAGCTTGATGACATCATTTGGCAGTGCGAAGGAGATAAGTTGCTATGTTGGAGGCAAGACACATACTCACTCCCCATGAGACATTTCTGAGAAGCTACACAAAGTTTCCCTAGTGCAGCCATAACCCTGGGAGCTGGAGGAGGCACGTGGAGACCCTGGCAGCATTGAGATTCTTACACCACTGGATTCACAGGACTTCCCACCCACTGGCCTGTGCTCTTCCACCATTTGGCATCAATGCATGCATCTCGTGAGTCTGAAGAGGACTTTATAGATTAGCATTGAACATATGGGCATCTGACTTATGGACTTGCTTTAGACTGGGCAGGGAAGTTGTCTCAATATTCAAGTACGCTTGTATATAAAGCTCTTTCTTATACACATATGAGTGTCTATGAATTTGTTCCTCTGGTCTACCTTGAGTAGCACAGTTCTGTTGCAGGTTAGCATGGGGTATTTATTCATACTTTATTCATCCTATTTCCTGGAACCTCATGTTCAAAAACAGTACTGATGTTCCCAAATCCCTCTGATGTCCCTGCTTGCTCCTAAGGAGAGATATAGTTGATGCAGAGCTGGGAGGGGAACACTGAGGAGACTTGTGAAAATTCTCATCTGGACCAGGTAAAAACCGGCTTGTGGAGAACAGCATCCTCATGAGCATACAAAGAGTGGCACATCTTATGACACTGCAGGTAAGGTTTAGGGAAAGGAAGGTTGGTGACAAAAATCCCTCTCCCCCCCTCAAACAGTTGAGCATTCTGCTGCTAATTGGAAGTCTGGAAGTTCAAATCCATCCAGAACTTCTATAGGATCCTATGAGTTAAAAGTTGACCCAACAACACCTAAAAACAACAATGACAACAGCAGTTAGGGGCAGAATGAGAGAAAGTAATACTGGGGACTGAACAAAGGAAGGCAAGGCTACTTTGTTCAAAGTCAATATTGTGAGATCAAGGAGAGTGTAGGTTCATCAAAAAAGGTCTGTGAGAGCTGAGCCCCGGTGGCGGGGTGGTTGTGCGCGGGACTGCGGCCCACTGGGATGGAGGTTCAAGTCCAGCTCCACGGAGCAAAGGCTGGGCCTCCTACTCCACCACCTGAGGGCAGTGATGCCCCCCAAAAAAAAGAAAAAAAAAAGGTCTGAGAAATTAAGGGAGGCCAGCTACTAGACCAGAAGCAACATGAATGTTAAGGGAAAGTCATATGACCTGAAAGAGAATCTTTTTTTTTTTTTTGTTTTTGTTTTTTTGGAAAACAAGGTCTGAGTAACAGAAATAGGTAGAGACACCTTGGGGAGTTCAGTTGGCCCATCATAGACTTGGAAGAAGTGCATCCATTTGCCAGACACCAAGATGGACACTGGGAATGGAATTCTGAGAAAAACACTTTCTAATTAAGTAGATCTTAGAGTAGAGAGGACAGGTGATGCAAAGATTCCTAGATAAGAAGTCTAAGGCTAGGGTCCTGTTCCCAATTTCCCCAGGTTACCTGTTATCTGGGGGAAGTCATTGTATCCATGTGAGCTTCCTGGGCTATCTCAGGGGTGGCAGCTGCTATTGTTAGGTGCCTTCCCCAGCTCATAGTGATCCCTGCAGGGGACAGATTTATATTAAATATCAAGGGTTCATTCTTGTGCTGAATTTCTAGGGCTCTACTCTTGAGCAGAAGCAGCACTTATTTGATATTATACAATTCATTGTATTTCTTATTGGTTTCTTTTTTATTTTAACGTTCAAACAAATGGTGGTCTATAATCTTTTATCTTTATATGAAATGAACAATACAATCATCCATTTATATGTAAGGTCCTCTGTCTCTCTTTCCATCCATTTATGTGTTCTTCCATCTACATATTCCTAGAGAAAGACCAAAAGCAGTATTCTCCAAGTTTCTTTCATGTGAAAGATTGTGGATTTCAAAAAATTTTAATGGGGAGCATGTTACTTTTGCAAATAAAAGGTAGTCTATTTTTACATTAAAATATAATGAAATACTCTAGGGCCAGTGAGACAGTGGCAGGACAGTAATTACGGGAAGTTGGGTCGTGAGAAGGGATCTGTTACAGTATCGATGTCCTTACGTTACTTGGGTTGTTCTCTTTAGGTACCAAACATGCTCCAACAATGGACTGGTGGCAGGGTTCCAGAGCCGATACTTCGAGTCAGTACTGGATCGGGAGTGGCAATTTTATTGCTGTCGTTATAGCAAGAGATGCCCATATTCCTGCTGGTAAGTCTGGAAAGCACTCCAAGCCCCAGGTGGGTTCTTGGGATAGGAGAACATGAGAGTTTTCTAATCTTCAGCTAGATCTGAGCTCCCACAAGCAAGCTGGGAATACTGAAGCTAGCATATAGAAAAGGGAGAAAGCTCTAAAAACCAAAGGGATGGATGAATGAATGAAAGGAAAGACTGAAAGAATGCCCAACTGGAAAGAACCATAGAGTTTCTTTTTTGGGGGGAGGGGGCATCATAGAGATTCTTTTACCCAATGTTCCCACACCTATCTTTTGATAAAAGAAGAAACGAGAAGAAGGATGAGCTAGGAAAGACTTTGCCTTACATCACCCTGCTATTAATAGGTGTGCCACGTCTACAGCTGAGGTCTGTTGACTCCTGTTCCAGTGCTCATTACTCTTTATTATGGTATAAGCAAGACTTCTTTGGTAGAAACTAACTCTTTCCTTGATTCATACCTCAATGATTATGTATAATTATAGATTGAAAAAGACTGCTGTTTTCTATATCAATTTATCACTTTAGACTGGAAATTTTTGTCCCTCTCTCAGGGCAGATGACCTACCTTTTCCTGACCTAGCATTCTTCATTGACAACAAGAATGTGTAGATATTTACTTACCCTGGTAACAGTCACTGGGTATTATTGACTACACAACTTATTTCAAGATCTTCCATACGCACACACGCCAGGCATTTTAGTCTGGGAATGATGTTTTCCAAAAGTGTGTACATTTAGTGGTTGGCTCACTCATGTGATTAATGTCTTTCCAATGTGATGTCTGGAAGAGCAGCCTTGAGGGCTATGCTCGTTCTCTGCAATCAGTGTTCCTCCACAAATGCCAAAGTGGGGCATACTGTCTCTAGGCATAAGCAACTTAAAACATGCTGTGTTTTTGTTTGGGGTTTTAATTTTTTTTAAGTGACAAATAGTAAACTCAGAGTTGTAAGTCAGCCAATGTCAGCATCTGTGAGCTGAAGCAGGGGCCTCCTTAAGCTCTCTGAAACTGAGCTCATAAAGCAATATGTACTTAGCCATGACAACAAGGCATGTATAGCTAGATTGTATAATGTATCTATAATTGAGTCTGGACCAGAAAGACTTAAAAATCTGTCATGGGGTAGTAAGTGGACAAAGCATGGTGTAGAGTTCAAGTCTTGTTCCCATTGCCTCCACATTGGCCTCTCTCTGTCACTGTGACATCTTTAGTAGAGTTACATTGTTTCTCTAAAAATATATATACTGCTACTTTCCAGACTCATGACTACCCTGTGTGTAACAAGATACAATTTTTGTTACTGCTTTTGTTTTTTAATGTGATTTTTACAGAGGTATATCCCCCCCGAACTTTCTTCTAGTGGCAGGTTAACAGTTCAAAACCACCATCAACTCCACGGTAAAGATGATACTTTCTACTTCCATAAAGAGTTACAGTCTGCAAAAACCACAGAGGCAATTCTACCCTGTCCTACAGAACCACTATGAGTCACAATGGACAGTGAGTTGAGTTCATCTATGGAGCCATTGAGTGTTCTGAACTGCCAACCCCTCAGTTAGGCATCAATCTCAAACTCTATGTACTACTCACAGACATTAACGCATTTAAAGAGCTTCAAGTCTATCACTCAGATTCATGATAATCTTTTCTTTGTCTCTGAGGTCTTTAAGCATGTGGCAAAAGCTATAGAATTTATCTATAGCTTAAGGAGAGGGATATATTCAAGCACATTCACACTCAAGTTTACAGAGAAGGTCAGGAGTTCTCCAATCCATAGAGGAAAGAAACTCTGGAAATAGACTATGATGTATTCACAGAACCCTTCTAGAAACCCTTGATCAAAGATTCAAAATGCCCAGGTCAGAATGCCTTATTCCCAAAGATGCTTTTGTATAGGACATTCCAGATCTCCAGACTGCATGAAAGTTCCTGATATGAATTGACTCCAACAAGTGAGTAAGAATGGCCTACTGTGACTTGAGAGGCTTGGCTTCCCTACATCTTCCTTTCATTAGTGTGTTAACAGAATAGTAAGTCACACTGTGAAAGCTGCCTTGATGTGTTGAAAGACTTCAAAGCCATTTAAAATGTAAATAAATTATCTGAAAGAGTAACCAACAAATCAGTACTTAGTTGACCCATTTACTACACCTTGGACCCCCAACAGGGGAGACTAGAGGTGGGTGCCATGGTGGCCAAGAGGAAGGTATACAGGAGCAAGAGAGGGAGCGAAAGAGAAGTCATCCCGAGGGGCTGCACATGATGGGCCATCTAAGGGCAGCTAGATGACTAGACATGGGTGGTCTGCTCCACTGCCCTTCATATTTGCCTCTGCTACAGTGTACAATGTTCTGTGTCTGACCTGTGAACTGTTCTCAATCTTCCTCACCTGCTCTTTGTGTCTGCAGTACAGTGCTTGAAACATAGTAGATGCTTGATAACTGTTGAATGAGTGGTTGGATAGATGAATCTGGAAGGATCCCAGAAGAAGATAAATTGATCTAGAAAATAGAGTTTACTCACTACCTGTCAGAGTCTGAAAACCAGAGACCCTTGGTGTGTGTAAAAAGAGCAGTCTGAAACTGGGACCTTCTACTCCATTTTAAAGTCTTGTTGTGACTCTAGAATCCATGTCGAATTTGAAAGCTGCCTTTTCTCACAGCAGTTCCCCTCTCCTTTGATGCTGACTTCTGGAGGGAGCAATCTCCCTCCCCCCCCACCGGGGTCTGGCAGATGCAGGACATGACAGTCTATTTTCAGAGAGTCTCTCCTCGATGTTCAAATAGACACGGCAGTCAGTAGCCCGTACCTGTAGAGTCTAGAGGCACAGCATAATTTACAATGGAGGTTCAGAAACACATCTGATTGAAAAAGCAATTCTGGCAGAAGGGTTCCAGAAAAATCTGCTCTACCATGTGTTTTGACCATTCTGGAAGAAACTAAAGCATAGGAACCATTCACCTGGTTTAACCTCACTTACTTTATCCAACTGTCTCTGCAAATCTTCTACTTTTAGATATCCGAACATTTACTCCTAGATTGTCTTTCAAACCATTATGGTTTTGTCATGTTTAGTTCCTGTCCAACGGGGGGAAAATGCTTTCTTCCTCATTGGCTGACCCAGAGGCCATTTCCACTCTATGAATTTGGACAAATTTCCCCATCTGTTCCATTTCTAGACAGTCAATAAATCTGCTAATTTTACTTTTCATGAGCATCTGTTTTCACTCTAGGACACACAAAGTTTTCTCTAATCTCTACCCCCCATGTCACCTATACCCAAGGTCTAGCCAGTGAAATAGCAGAGACCTCCCCACTGATCTCACCAAGCCCTTTAAAGAACATGAGGCACATAGTAGGCACTCAGTAACATCTGTTGAAGGACTATAGCCTAGTTACACCACGAAGATTAAATGATATTGGAACCCACACCCGGCATTTAAACCGCAGCACACACTATCATCACACAGGGCTGTCCCATCTTTGGGCAGAGCCTCTTCAGTCTGCCAGTTACAGCTGAGGAGTCTCCTCACTGACTGGCCAGCCCTTCCAACAGCCAGCAATCCTACAACTAGGGCTGATCACACAGAGGAACAGGAAAGATACCCTCTTAGACCGTCTGACAAGAAGTGCACAAACACATTCCTCCCTGGGTTGAGAGGGAGAAACTGGGACAGCTGCATCCCCCATTGCTGCAAAACCCAGGGTCTCTGCCAAGAGTAATGGGTGAGACCACTTTGTCTGCTGGCCACATGGTTACCAGCTGGAGGCCTTGCTCCTGGCCAATCAGAACAGCAGCAGGGACTGTCCTTGGGATCTAAGGCTTTTGGTAATAAGACCTGCAAGATCTTGAAGCTCTCTGGCTTCAGGAAAGTTATGTAATAGCAGAGGGAGAGGATGGATGGAGGTAATGTCATGTGAAGTGCAGGTAGTTTACCCGAAGCAGTGCAGCCAATTACCCACGCCAAGTCAGAGGAGGAGAGAGAAATGTTTATTTAGTATACCAGAAAGGAGACCACAGCAGTGCCCAAATAGACAGTCTTTGTAGTGTCTTGTTTGAAATCTGTATACAGAGAAAATATAAACCTTTTGACTCTGGAATTTATATTTTGCGGGGAAGTCACATTTAGCTGTGTTACGTTAACTCAGTTTTCAAGGTAACTACAGGGAAACAACTGTTGACCATTAGCAAATAAACAAGAGTTGTTAAGTCTTAGGCCCATCTCAGGATGAGTCTCTTAACTAGATAGCAGGGCTTTTCTTTCAATCCATCAAAGCAGTTAAGTCAGAGAAGGCGCTCAGCAGTAGCTGGTCCTTTTAGGGAATGTCCACATCCAGCCTATAAGTAGCAAGTTTTAAAAATTCCATAGAGACTGCATTAAGTAGCACTTACCTTAGGCTAAGTGTACAAAGCATTTTTGCTAACACGTTAATTAAGATAATGTGGAATATAGTAGGGATGGAATAAAGGGGGAAATGTCTACATCTTACAGAATCCCCTGTTTTATGTCTTTGTGTCATCTGTGTCACTGACCCTGGAATTTGCACTGTATCTTGTTTATTTGGATTCCCCAAACTGGCAACCCTCAGGCCACTGTCTTGTGTCTCAAAACCTTACTTGTTTCCTAATGACAAACATTTGCCATTTGGTGGCAAGTCTAGGTTCTAGGTTATTATTTCTTCTTCCTCTCCAGTTGTCTTTGGGGCAGCCCACCAAAAAAAAAATGCTAAGAACTTAAAGACCCTGGAACACAGCCCCAAGATGAATGGTTGAAAAAAATTAACTTTTTCTTAAAGTGCCAGAGATTTCAGGTCCCCACCAAGCACTGGCAAATTCCATTCCTACCCTTGGTCAGTAGTGGCATCCATTACCTACCCACCCCCGTCCCACCCCCCTCAGACATGCAGACATGCCACTGAAGGCAGTAAAGTCAAAGGATGAGGATAAAGTGGCGGAACGCTCAGAAAGACATGCAGAGTCAACTTTGAAGTTCGTCTCATGGTGGTAAGTAAGCTTCTCTTTGGATGGCTTCTCTTTGGATTTCAGATTGCACCGAGCTAGAGTCAAAACCTGGGGGCAGTGGTGGATCTCTGGTAGAAGTTCTCCCATCCATGCAAGAGATCAGGCCTTGATTCCTGGTCACACGACCCTGACTCACCAATGACAACTTGCATGTTGCCTTGATGCCTGTTTAGCAGCCTAAGATCGACTAAGAAGAAAGACCTGGTGATCAACTTTTCAACACGTGCAGCCTGTAAACCCTTACAGATCATAACAGTCTGGTCTGCAGTGGATTGTACCATGAAGGGACTCTGGTGGTATAGTGGTTACACACATTGAGCCACACCCATAAAGAGTTGCCCTCTCAGAAGCTCACAGGGGTCATTTTGCCCTGCTCCAAGAGTGGCTATGAGTCCACATCGACTCGATGGCCGTGAGGTTTGGTTATCATGGCAAAGAATGGGCCAGGGAGAGGTTCCCCAGTGCTTGGGATGGCCATGGGTCAGGCGCCTAATTGCAGGGAGCTAATGCAGCAACAGAACGGAAAGCTGCCACCATTGTCAAAGGCCACAGTGCTTCCTCCAAGGGAAACTTTGAGAAGCAGGGAGCAGCAGGAGCGTGCAGTGTGTCGCTCAGCAAGCAGCATGTGAGTCACCATCGAGACGGTTTAGTGGTATCTTTAAATTGCCTGAGTCATGTCACTTTAAGTTTTTCTAGAGTGAGCAAAGCCTAGAGCTTGGATTTCTTTAGCTCCAGCGTATCACCTGGCCTTATGCCGAAGTCAGTCCTGAAGATTATTTTTTCTCAAATGAATATTGGAAAGCGGTTGGTTGATGACAGCAGCAACCTAGGGAAGCCTAGTATTCACACGATGGGAGTCACCTGGTTAATGTGAAAGACTTCCTTCACAGCAGCGTTTTCTTTGATCCTTTGAACAGCCCGATAGAGTGGGCTGTTCCGAATCCTGCTGATAGCTGTTGAGTGAGTGGAAATCTTCCTTTATTTCTTTGTTGTGGTTGTTTTGAGTTGAGCTGGTCAAGGCAATTCCAACGCAGCATTGACCCCAGCAGTGCTCCAGTGGGTTTTCAAAGTCATGGTGCTTTGAAAGAAGATTGAATCCCTAGGCTCTATGTCATTTTAACCAGCTAATGTACTTCCCAGAGAACTGAACACATGTGGGAGGAGACAGTCTTTCCCTATCCCCTCTTTGAAAGCCGTTCTGCAGCTGTATACCCTGACACTGATTTGATCAGAGTAAGCATTTAGCTCATTGGCACTTGCAAACATTCCAGCATTCAAAAATGTCACCATGTCACCATTCTTCGCTGGAAGAGAATAAATCAGTGGGCCAATTCCCAAGAGTATGGGGTTTATTTGTTTGACAGGGGCTAAGGTACTGGTCTCCTTCACTTCCCCTATGCAGTTCCTTGTTGTTGGCTATCACATCATCATCGCACTCTGGCCACAACAGCAAAGTGGATTCCTGATAGATTTGGACATGCTGTTACTACAGGGCCCCCACTGGGTTGGATAGATATGTAAATTGCACATACATTTATTACATAGGGGGAATTAAAATGCTCGGGTCCACTGGTCTGAAAACCACAAGCACACGCTGCAAAGTAGCCACAACCCTTCAGAGACCATTTGAAGAACTCCCCATAATCCAGACAGCTCCAGCTACTGTCTGCTAAACCCCAGACTGCGTCCCTGCAATGTGCTGAAGCTGATCTGGTCCCAGTAACTGATGGTTTTGAATTGATACCCATTGCCTTTTCTACATAATTCTCTGAAAGTTTCATGGCCTCCATTAGGCCCACTGGATACTGGTTAAGAGGATCAGGGGTGGGGGTGGGCGGGAAGTCCTACTGAATCCAATTAGATGGTCTTTTGGCGTCTTTCCTCTGATTCTCAGAGTGCATTCTCTAATGCCTCGATTTCTTCTCCTTTATTCTCAACTCTTAGGCCCGAGAGTGTTTGTACACATGTGTCTATTCTCTCTTGAATATGTAGTTCTGGCTAACAGCAGGGAAAAAAAAACAATTCTAATCAGCCAGTCTTCTCCTTGGTCTAATCCCAAAGCACACAGTCTAAGGCTAATCATGAGCTCTTCCTCTTAGGATTCTGATTTTAATACAGGCTGGGGAGTGGCTGTATATCCACACCCTATGAAGTCCTGCCAGGGCCAGGAATGACACCACAGGCCACTCTGTATGATACCCAGCATCTAATCTTGCACAGATGATCTGCTGCCCTGCCTACCTCCAGACCTTCACCCACCAAAAGACCTGGAGAGAAGGACTGTGTCTTCCCTGATTCCTCTAAACAAGCTGCCCTCAATTATTATTGAGATGGAAACACTTCACTTTGAGCAAACAGGACGGGATGTTGCACTGTAAAGCTGCTTGCTATGGCTTTAGATGTGTCTGTCTTTCATTAACAGCCAACAGTGCATTTTATCCTGAGAAAAGCTCTCTGCTGTTCTGCAGATGCCCTTCTGAACTGAAGCAAAATGACTCACGCCTTTCCTGCATTTGAGTGCCTGCTGAAAATGCTGTGTCATCTTTAAAATTTACACATGGATTTTCTATCTATGATTGATGTTTCTCTCCCTGCGCTCACACTTCAAGAACAGAAATTTCAGATGGGTGGCTGCTTTGCGTTGGTGAACTCAAGGCCAGAAACTTAAATAGCAAGTTAAACTAGCGCAAACACAAACGATAGGCCACATCTGTCTCTTCATTTTATTTGATCTTCCTTCTGTTTAGTTCTGGGCCAACCATTCATTCCCCCACTCATTAATTTATTTAATCAGTCAATTAGTCAAAGGATGTAAACTATTATAAGCATAATTCATGGCATTTTATTGCATTCCTACAGATGACCCTGTTCCTGACAACCGCCACTACCAAAATAATATCATGTAGTTATTAATCACCCACCGTGTGCCAAATGCTGTGCTTTGCGCTTTATATGAACTACATCTTTTTGTCCGCAAACACTGGAATAGTGATACCATTATACACATGTGGGAACTGAGGTCCAGAAGTTACGACTTGTCCAGCAGAGTCCTAAGCTTGCTTCAGGTCTTTTCTACCTTTCAATCCATGCTGTCTGCACAGTAGAGAGCTGCAGTGTGGGTGAGGAAAAGGGACTTGCACAGGAGAGTTACTCCTTAACAATATTGTACATATCTAGTAGGGAAAACAAAAAGAAATGGTTATACTAGTTGATGGGAGATGTTGAGGTCGAGCTGTCACCCTCCATGTGCAGGCCCAGGCAAGTGTGAGGAGACATGATACCCAAAAGTCACCATGACTTTTGGAACCACTGTGCTTGCAGACAAGCCTTGACCCTGAAAAGTGAGCAAGAAGCTGAGCTCTTTGCCAGAAACAATCTCCTGTGCTGTGATCCTTATTTAGACCATTAAGAGACTGTTGTTGTTAGCCGCCTTTCTGGTTCATGGTGACCCTACGTACAAGAGAACAAGGCATTGCCTGGTCCCATGCCTTCCTCAAAATAGTTCTTATGTCTGAGCTCTTGATGCAGCCCCTGTTATCCATGCATCTTTGGAAGATCACCTCTTTTCCACTAACATTAATTGTGTTAGTGTGGGTAGACTAGAGAAACAAATTCATAAGCACGCATACGTGTATAAGAAAGGGGTTTATATACAAGATGATGATTGAGAAGATATCCCAGCCCAGTCCACTCCAAGGTCATATGTTTGATAATTAGCCTTTATGTCTGATACCAATCTATGAGTCCTCTTCAGACTCACAAAGTACATGCAATGACACCAGGACAATCACAGGCCAGTGGATGCAAAGTCTTGTGTATCTACAGGGGGGAGAAGCATCTCATTGTTGGCAAGGGTCTCTTCATGGCTCCTCCAGTTTTCAGGGCTCAGGTTCTGTCAGCATGCTGTCATGTATCTCATCAGCTGCAATGTGTCCCAGGAAGTGAGCGAGTGTTTCCTGCTTCCAAGAAGGAAGTACCAGATTTCCCAAAATTCTCAGGAGAAAGCCATTCCCACACAGAGGACTCATTGGCTGTCTCCAGATTGACAGGCTAGCCTCCACCCCTACTTTCTTAGTCCTCAAATTGACACCAGATTAGGTGATGGCCACACCAATATTTTTCCAAGAAGGCATTCCTTCTCCAGGGACTGGGCTCTCCTGTCAACTTGTCTGAAGTACCTAAGACAAAGTCTCACCATCCTTGCCTCTAAGGAGCATTCTAGTTGTACTTCTTCCAAGTAAGGTTTACTTGTGTTTTTGGTCATCAAAGACACTTTCATTAATCTTCTCCAGCAACACAATTCAAATGCTTGGATTCTCCTTTGGTCCTCCTTATTTAATGTCCAACTTTCACAGGCCTGTGAGGTGATTAGGTCGGGCGCACCTTTGCACTCAAAGTAAAATCCTTGATTTTCAGCACTTTAAAGAGGTCTACGGCAAAAGCTTTATCCAAGGCAACATGTCCTTTTATCTCAACGGTTGCTTCCGTGGGCATTGAGGGTGGATCCAAGTAAGAGGGAATCCTTGACACTTTCATTTTCTTCTCCATTTATAATGTTAACAACCAGTCCAGTTCTGAGGATTTGGGCTCTGTTGACCTTGAGTTATAATCCATGCTAAAGGTTATAGCTCTTGTTCTTCATAAGCAAACGCTTCAAGTTTCCCTCACTTTCAGCAAGCAAGGTGCTGTCATCTGCATAACCCACATTGTTAAATAAGTCTTCCTCAAATCCTGATGCCACATTTTGTTCCTATAATCCAGCTGCTCTGATAACTATACTCAGCATACAGATTGAACAAGTATGGCGAGAAGACACAATCTTGACTCTCACTTTTCCTGATTTTAAACCATGCAGTATTCCCTTGCTCTGTTTGCACAACTGCCTCTTGATCCATACAGGTTTTTCATGAGTACAGTGCAGTGTTCTGGGAGTCTCAGTCATTGCAAGGTTAAACATAGTTTATTATGAATCTCATAGTTAGAGGACTTGGTGTAGTAAATGAAACAAAGGTAAATATCTGTATGGTATTCTCTGCTCTGAGCCAAGATACATCTGATGTCAGCAATGATATCCCTTGTTCCACATCATCTTCTGAATTGATCCTGTCTCTGGCCGCTCCATGGCAGTGTACTGAAGCAATTATTGTTGAATAATTTTCAGCAAGATTTTACTTGCATGTGATATAAATGATATTGTTTTATAATTTGACTATTCTCTTTGTTCACCTTTATTTGGATTGCGCACAGATATATATCTCTGTCAGTCAATTGGCCAAGTATCTTTCTTCCAAGTTCATTGGCATAGACAAGTGAGTACTTCCAGTGTTTCACAAAGTTATTGAAACATTTTGATTGGCATTCCACCAATACTTGGAGTCTTGTTTGTGGCTAATGCCTTCAGTGCAGCTTAAATATTTTTCAGTTACTACTGGTTCTTGTTCATATGTAACTCCTTGAAACAGTTGAATGCTGACTAGTTCTTTTTGGTACTAGGGGTAGTCTTTCCATCTTCTGTTGGTACTTTCTGCATTGTTCTGTTTAAAGATGACCAACACCAGTCCATTTCAGTTCACTAATTCCTATAAGGTCAATTTTCATGTGTTCTGTTTCATTTTTTTTACAGCTGACAATTTTCCTAGATTCATACTTTGCACATTCTAAGTTCCAATTATTAACTGATAATTGCAAATATTTCTTGTCCCTTTTGACTTGTCCTACCAACAAATGAAAGGCCCTAAGACTTACTCCCACAGGCTATACTCCTGCCATGTAACTATGATTGACTCTACTTTGAAAAGGCGGCTTTGTCCACAGTCATAATTTGGGTGCCTTCTGAGCTGAAAGGTTCCTCTTCAGATGACGATTAAGATATAAACACTACAATTTCCATGATAGAAGAGATACGCACAATCTTACCCTTCCAATCTTTAGCTCTGCATCTCCAGGGCTCTAGATGTCTGCAGAAGAGGGTGCTATGCTACTAGTAGAGCTGTTGGCCATTTTTTTTTTCACTATTAGCCAGTTTACCCAGGTCTTTGGAAGGGAAGTCAGGGTTGCCACTGCTAATTGTATGCCTTCCTTTATGCATAACTGATTTTGCATTTTATTCTACCTATCTGTAAAAAAAATAATTCAAAGAGCACCTGATTCAGCATCAATTAAGAATTCCATACCTATGGACAATGCACTCTAATCAGATATTCTCATTCCTTGTACTTTACCTAGAAAGGCTACACAACACAAAGGTTGATGACAATCATATTCACAATATTTCACTTTCAGGAAGGGTCATTCTCTATTTACCTGGATATGCAATGTAGACTAAGCTTAGCAAATCAATTCTACATTGAGTGACTTTCTCCTCCATGACCACTACTGATTTTTATCATAAAATCCAATAACCCGTTACTGTTGTGCCAATTACAATTCGTGGTGGCCTCAAAGGGTCAGAATAGAACTGTGCTGCTTGGAGCTTTCAATGGCTGATTTGGGGGGAGGAAAACACAAGACTTTTCTTCTGAGATGCCCTTGGATAAACTCCAACAATGAATCATATTACCGGTTTTTACAACTCGAGGGCTTCCATTCAGATCAATCAGTTTAGTCTATTAGTTATCATCATGAATACAGTATTCTGCAAATAAAAGACAAATATAGGATGCCAGCAAATAATGTGACCTTAGAATAAGTTATTTATGGCAAGGGGCTCTTTGGATGGTAGAGCCAAAAGGGGCACAGCAATTAGAAAATGGGATCACCCAGAAGCAGCTGCTCAAAATGTTATTTGAACTTCTGTGCGTTCTTGGGGGTAGATTAGAAAATATCCTCATTTAATCCTTATTTTTTAAAATCCTTATAAGTGTCATTCTGGTTTATTACAATGTGTATGCTGGAGGGTTCTTTCAGTTTATGGTTGGAAGTCTGTGTTGTGTGCTTCTCTGATATCCTCAGCAAGAAGGGTGTGACTGCAGACGTGGCACTTAACTAACTGGTTTGGGACATAAAAACTGCTTCCCAGAGATGGTCCTGTCTCCACGTCTACATACCCTGCCAGGCAGAGTCTCCATAATCACGTCCCACAAACCCATGTGTCCTACTTTTGAGTCGAAATCCCTGGGTGGTGCCAATAGTTAACATGCTTGACTGTTAAATTAGCAATTAGAGGTTCAAGTCCATTCATAGATGAAAGGCCTGGTGATCATTTTCTAATAAATCAGCCTCTGAAAATGCTGTAGAACAGTTTTAGTTTTATACACATGGGGTCATCATGAGTTGCAATCAACCCAGCTACTACTTAAATTACTGGCTTGTCAAATCTTGTCAAAGAGAAAAGTCTGAGCTGTGATGTTAGTGTTTGGTGCAACCACTTGGTGATCACTAAGTCTTATTAGGGATGGGCTTTTTGAGAATTTCAAACTGAGTGTGTGTGTGTGTGTGTGTGTGTGTGTATGAATTCTTTGTCTCTAACAACTCCAAATCCATTTCAATTTTATTTTTTCTCCTTTTGGTAAGCCCCTCAGATCACTCTTAAGATTTGAAGGATAAGGAATTTGGATAGAATCTTTAAAAATATAAGTATCCTGTATATGTTTACACAGTCTATCTCAATAACTTAAAGCAGTAGCAATAATATCCTTTTATTTTAAAATAACTCTTCATATATGTGGTTCTTTGTTTCCTCCCCCATAACTCTCCCCCCCTCCCTCTTAACAGAGTCTTTTTCTGTTGAGGAATAAATGAAAATACCCTTTCCCTTAATGATTGATAACTTCATCAGTTCTCAAGCAAATCTCTGACAATGAGGAAAGTTGGCCTCCTTCTGTAACTAGAATAGATCTTTCTTTTTCTTCTTAAAAGGAGGTGGTAGCATGTAACTGAACTCAGTTCTGTCCTGTGGCATCTTCTTATCACAAAGCCGCCAGGACACCGGCCAACAGCTCGGTCTGTGAGATTGCATTGCATCTGCCTGAACTGCATGAGGCAGAAAAGTGAGAGATTTTACCTCAAGAGCCAAACATCCAAAAGTGGAAAGGGGATGTATATGTATATGAGTATGTGTATGTTTATGTGTATGTATATAATGTACATGTATATACACACAAATGGGGAGAGAGAGGGAGGGAGCGAGGGAGAGAGAGAGAGAGAGAGATTTTTTGAAAAGGAGTAAAAAGGCTCAGGAAAAAGAGCTTAAATAAATTACTCATCTGAATAAATTAAATAATCTTCTTGATCTGCCCTTCCCTTCACCTTGGCAAGCTGAAGTTTGGCTTGCTTGTTTTAATTGGTTTAAAAATGTGTGGCAGTGTTCTGTATGAAGTGTTTTGCCAAGAGGATGCCTAAGTGAGCTAGTAATGCACAAGGAGGCTGGACCCCCACTGAAACTCACCCCCTGCCCTCCCTCAGGAGACCCAGAGTCACAGGATGGGAAATCTTCATTTCTTCTGACTCCCTGCTGTGTCTGACAGGTTCCTAGGCATCCATCTCAGTTTCTAGTTTAGGAAGTTTAAATTCCTTTCTCTCTTCAGAACCCTTTCTAGGAAGTTTCACTTAGTTTTTGTCAAGAGTTTAAACCTCTGATCATGTGATTAGCAACCCAATGATTAACCTATTATATCAACAGTGTTCCTTTCTACCCTTACAAAGCTTATACTCTCCTTACATGTTTTCCAAGCACTTTTTTGATCCTGGCTTATAGTAACAAATACATTTTAAACTATCCTGCTATATAAATGCATGTGCATGCACACACCCACACACACTCAAGGGGCACACACAGGACTCTGGTAGTGCAGTGGGTTAAGTATTAGCCTGATAACTGCCAGGTCAGGGGTTTGAACCTACCAATCCATCCACAAGAGAGAGACGAAGCTCTATTCCTATAAAGATTTATAATTGCAGAAATGTTATGTAGTGGCTCTATTCTGTCCTATATAGTTGCAATGCATTGGAAAAGAACTGATGGCACTGAGAAAGCATAGAAGTTGGCATTTGTCTTAACTAACTTTGTTTCTGCCAAAACTTTCAACTTCCAAAAACCAGGGTTACTGCCATGGAGTTTATTCCAATTCATTGTGACCCTAGAGAAGACCTCAGCTGTCTCCTGTGGTTTGGCTAGTAGTTTTGAACTGCTGACCTTGTGGTTAGCAGTCCAACTTATAACTCACTATGCCACCTTATATGGGGTCTTCATGAGTTAGAAATGACTGACAGCAGTGGGTGGCATTTATCAAAGTTTAGACATACACAGGTTACCCTTATTGCCTATAATTTAATTGACTTTTTCTTTTTTCTTAAAACTGGTCGGAATGAATTAAGTTGATTCTATGACCCACAAATGCATCATAATTCACAGTTTTAAAACATCACTCGTTGAGATTTAAATGGAATGAGATTGATATTGAAATTTTCCCAAGGTCGGGAATTGATCCATGCCTTTCCCAGGGTATAGTTTAATGGTAAACCAAAGGAAAACGGGAAGTAGCAGGAGACAGGAGAACTATCTATTTTGAACAGGATGGTTCTGTGTGGCCATGGAACATCAGTTCAATTTTATCTCATGTTCAGATTTTATCTCACTTATCTTGCTTGCTCTCTGCAAGCATATTATGACTCTAATATGTTCTGTCTTTGTCCTCTAACCCTTTATTCTCTCCCTGCAGGCTGACAACAGAGTATCCAGGCCACTATGGTGAAGATGTAGACATGGTTTCCTACAGCTATGACTATTATATCCGAGGAGCAACGACCACATTCTCTGCTGTGGAAAGGTGCATTTAGAATTCTCATGGGCAATGGGATCAATGGGCTCAAGGACTAATTCCATGCATGGATGGTTCTATGAGAATCTTGATTCCAAATTTCCCCTGTTGCATTTTCCTGGACAATGGGAAGCAATGAGGAATGAGATGTTTCTATGAGCTCATTTCAGGGAGCAATTTGCCTGTGGAGAGAAGGATTCCTGGACGTCAGGCCTGGTCCAGAGCAGAGCATCCTAAGTTCATGTCCCATCATGTTCTAAGGTCCCCCCCTCACTCAACAGCAAGAGCACTTTGTCCTTAGGAAGAGAAGACAAATGATTAGGGGAGTACCCAGTAGGATTATACAGAACTCTCCCCAATCTCTTGCCTTTCTGGAACTCCCACTTTAGGCGGTGTTGGAGAAAGAGGAGGTTTCTGCTCCTAAAAACACTTAGAGTCGTGGAAACTCATGGAAAGTCCTAGCTGGTCCTATAGAGTCACGATGAGTCCACACTGGCTTTATGGCAGTGAGTTTAGGAGGCACAGCGGTTACACATGGGGCTGTGATCCACAAAGGCGAGCAGTTCTAAACCTCTAGCTTCTCTCAGAGAGAAAGATGGGGCTTTCTAGGTCCATAAACAGTTCCAGTCTTGGAAACTCAGGGGAGCAGTTAGACTCTGGCGTGTAGGGCTCTATGAGCTGAAATCTACTGGATGACTACGAGTTTGAGTTTTTCATGGTTTTTTTTCAGGTTGTGGGATGAAAGGGAGAGTAAAAGAGGAAGGATAATGAAAGCAAAAGCACACTTAAAACCTGCAAACTCTATTTAGGAGTGAAGGAGAATTTAATTGACTTATTGAAACACCAGCACCAACGTTTCCCCTTCGCTTTCTCTCACAGCCAGCTCTATCCTTATCTGAAGTATATAAAACCAAAGCTAACCTGTCAGAGGAGACAAGAAGGTTTCTACCTGTTGGTAGAAGAGCGATGTGGGTAAAGAAAGGCATTTCAAGGCTGGGTTGACTCGCCCTTAGTCAGGTAACAATCCTTTAGCTGGCAAATGAGTTCATGGAAAGTTATAGACAAATGTTTTACTAACCAAATAAAATTTATGTCAGCTCATTAAATAATGCAACATGAAAAGTCCATGTATCCCTAGTCATTTTGTGTATTTATATTTTAAAGAAGTACCATTTTACTAAGTTGATGTTACCTTGTAACTTATTTATTATGTCCAGAATTTTTTTAAAATTAATTAATTTCCCCACTAATTTGGAGAGACTGTCATGAAGACAAAACAGAGATCAAGGCGTCCTATAAAACCTTGAGTCCCTTAAGTGAGTCAACTTAAGTGGCAAGATTCTTGCCCTGGTTTCTTGGGCTCAGATCTTTTCTCTTATATCCTGCTCAGATTATGAGTCCCTATAAGGCCTTTTAGAGGACTGGGCTACTCTGGGTTTATGAGAGAGACAAATCCAGACACACTCATCTGAGTGTAAGAGAGAGATTTATATACATCATTATATACATTATATACATCATTAGATCATCTCAGTGCTGTCCAGATCAAGTCCATAAGTTTGATATTAGCCTGTAAGTCTGATATTAGCCCATGGATTCCTCTCCAGACTCATGCAGCACACGCAATCATGCCAAATGCAGATCACTGGTTGGTGAAAGTCCTCTGTGTCCAATGGCAGTGGACACATCTCTAGGGCCCTGACCGCCATCAGCGTGACTCTATGTGGCTTGTCAACAGGAATGTCAAGTAGAGACAGTGCATGTACCACCTCACGTGTGGAAGACAGGAATTCCCAAAATCCTCAAGAGAAGACCATGCTCACACAGGGACCTCATTGGCTATGACCTGATTGACAGGCTAGACTCCACCCCTTCACTCAAGTTGACAGGAAATAATGTAACTGCCACAAGGACCAAGTCTGAATTTTTGCTCAACATCATTTAACAGTAATGTAAATGTCAGGTCATGTGATCTGCTGCTGGAGATCTTTTGAGTCTTGGTGTTTAGGAAAGACTGAACTGGGAAAGGGGCTTGCAAATTGAAAAGAGAGGGCAATTCTAGGTACGAAACTCCATGATCAATATAGAATAACTGAGACATTTTTCCCTTTGTTGGGATGTGACAATAATGTTCCCTGGTATGTTGTGGGTATAAGACAAACAGCAAGATTGAGTGAGAGGGCAGCATGGTCTAAGAGAAAGGACAAAATCTGACCCCAAGAAATTGGGGCAATAATCTTGCCACTTAAGTTGCAGTTAATATAATGGGAGCTAGCACACAACCTAATGAACACTGTACTTTATAGCAAATTCCTTATTCTCTCTCAGAGTCTAATGTTCTCCTTCTCTCACCCCAACCCCTCCCCTGAACAAGCTTGTAAAGAGACACTCATTGGATGGGTTAAATGAGAAAACAGGTAGGAATCTAACACCTTGCTGGATATATTAAGGATACTCAGTAAACTATTTTGGTAATTAATATCACCATTGCCTTCATCATCATTAATCTATATTAGGCCAGAGGTGGACTGTGCAGAGAGTCATTTTTGGTTGTTTCTGTTAAACATATGAACAAAGAACACTAACTTGATCTTACCGAAGAATATTTCTTGAAATATATGCAAACCAGGATTTTCAAAATTGAGCGAGTCCACATGGTCTCCTACCATCCCTACCCTCTAGCACAAATATTTGATTCAATTTGTAATTCAAAATAGAAGACATGTTTCTGAATTTTCATGTTCAGAGATATTAAAGTTCGTTGTTCCTTTCTTGGTAATACTATTTTCTGAAGGAAAACGCAGTGTGTGCAATGCAGAATCTCCAAACCAAACTCATTGCCACTGGGTCCCGGCCAACTCATAGAGACCCAATAGGACAGGGCAGAGCTGCTCTTAGGAGTTTTTGAGACTGTGCAGAGTAGAAAATAGCAAGGAGAGGTTGGTGGTATTGAACTGCTGATCAAAGTCCAACTCATAACCAACAGAGAACCTACCACTTGGTAAACCCTCAGTAAAAGAAAGGTAACTGTTGATGGGGGAAAAACAATGATAATTGGCTGGTAGGCTGATACTGACACACCAGTGGGTTTTCATTGGGTTTTCCATAGCTGAGCCTTTTAAACGTTTACACCACCCAGGGGGAGAAAACACACTCACTGCCATCAAGTCAATGAGTCAATCCTGTCTCATTTGACCTTATAAAACAGGGGTGACCTCGTGGGTGTAAATGAGGACCCTAGAATGAAATGGAGAGAGTATTAAAGAATTGTGTTTATTCCACGTGGTTGACCCACATGCCCTGGGAGTGCCTTTGGGTGAGTAGCTGTGGACAGAGATGAACCGGAATCTCCATATCCAACAACCTGAACATTCAAGTTTAAGGTGCAGCCTCAATAAGGGGAGGACGTATCCAGGGCACTTGACCGCACAAAGGGTTGTCTGTCAACTTTCTAGAGTTTTCTCTAGAGGTGTCTTCACAGAGCAGAGTTAGATTAGGCGTCTCTGCAGCTCTAAGTGTCCTTTATTGCCCTATTGTCTTCATTCAGTGTCCTTTCCCATTGACGTTATCTTTCTGATTCTCTCCCTACAGGGATCGTCAATGGAAGTTCATCATGTGCCGGATGACAGACTATGACTGTGAATTTGCAAACGTGTAGATTTTGCTACCTATCAAACCCCAGTGGAGAGAGAGGGGCGAGGGCCCTCGGGGGTGCCCACGTGTGTTAGCAATAGTTGGAAATCCAATAGCTGTTTCTACTGCTCTCTTTTTTTCTCCCTGAGCTGGTAACTGCTCAACCAGCTTCCAGGGTCGTTCTGACTAGTAGCCTACTTATAATAAAATCCACAATTAATCCACATTTCCCACGTTCAGCACATTCCATAGCCACCATGGTAGACGACTGACAACGGCCTCCTTGCACAGCACATATGCACTGGGCATGCTCACGGCTTGGAGAAAAGCCAGACTCCAGAGGCACGTACCCTAGCCTTGCTACCACTTTTACTGAAAAACGAGCTGCAAGAGGGCCTGAGGCTGAGAAGTCCTTTTGGAAAGTGTCCGTGTGGTGGGGTCACGGGGCCAGACCCTGGAGTGGGCGTGCACTCAAACTTGTCTTCAGCTTTATCTGTGCAAGGAACTCCAGAGTCTGCACCAAAGGCAGCTCCCCTGCTCGGAGGGGAGGTGCTTCACTCTGCCCCTCCACATGAGGTGCACATGCTTAGATGTCCGAGAGCAAAGCTCTGAGCACCAGCAGTGAGGGCAATGGCAGGTGAAATGGGAAGGTGAAAAGGTTTGGAAGCAGAGCTGATCAGCGAGGACCGGAAGAATTCCTTCAGAAAGAGAAAGCATCGCAGCATACCCCGTCATGAACATGTACCCACATGCTGGAAGAACCAGTCAGCAGTCTTGAGTTAGATAGACAGAAGAAAGGAGAGGACAGACAAGGAAGTTCAGACTGGGAGCTCCACATCGTGAGCGGTCAGGTTGCTTTAAGAAGTCAAAAAGGCAGTGGGAGAGAATAGGCCAGGAGAAGGCCTGCATTTGCCACGAGGAACTCCTGGAAAATTTAACCTGGGTTGATTCTGACTGCCTAGGTCAGGGACAGACTGGGATAAGGTGCCAGTTCCCTTCTATGTAGCTTAGGGCTATTTGTGGGGGAAGATAGTGTAGTCTGGTGACATCATTCGCCGGGTGGGAGGCGCACTAACTTTCATGACACTGTCAGAGGGGTGTCATCAAAATGACTGGAAGATTTGTTTTTCAATGTTTCAGCAAAACTTGAGCTTTTAGGATAAAAAATATCCCTGTAGTTAAAATAACAAAACCACTTTTAAAGTTCAGCTTACATGTATCAGTATAACTATAAGGCTAAAGTGCTACGCTAATTTACTTTGGAAACTTCCAATGAACTTTATCTGAGCTGTCATGATTTCCCAGTTATGAAGATGCTTTCTATCGCACACTTTTGCCCTGCACATGCTGTAAGCACACACGGTGGTTTTACCGTTGGGGGTGTTTTTTAATTTGGTTGGTTTTATTTGTTAATTTTGGCTGCCAATATTTTTTACATTCCCTGACACGTCAAATTTTCTCCTGCTTTAGCTACAGTATTGTGGTAACTAGTATTTATGCACTTATATCAATTACTTTTGTAGAATGAAGTCATGCTTAAAGGAAAGACAGAAGAACACATTTTAAATGGCTTGTGCATAGTTACTGAAATGTTGTGATCCAATGTCTCCCAAAAATACAAAATAATGTTGCTGTTGGTGCAGGTAGTCCTTGGGTTAGAAACATCTCCCTTGTGGACAACTCCGACTTGCCCTTCACTGTTGTGTCAATCTGGCCTCATTTTGAAAGGGTGGGTCCAACCCCTGCTCACAAGAAATTCTTCCCCATCACTGTCACTGGCCACACACACAGCTTTTACATCATTGACAAAGGCTTTAAACTCTTTCTTGCATTAAAGGAAGGTTAATTAAAAACATAAGCATCTGGTGCAAATTGCTTACAAATTTGTACAGATGCAGTTAGGAATGGATCTTGTTCATAACCCTGGCACTGCCTGTAGTCACACAAACTAAAACGAACAAACAAAAATGAACTAACACTTAAGCAACTTGCAATGACATTTGTCACATAGTATTATCTGGTGAGAATTGATAATAAACATCAAAGATTCGGTATGGGCTATTGCACTCTGAGACCTTTGGTGGGGAGTAGGGGGTGGCAACAATGTTGAGCGATATGAACCATAGTGACACCAGTGACATCTGAATTATTCTTGATCTGTACCCCTTGTCAACTCTTCATATGTTCTTTATTATAAAAGGAATAAAAATATTGACATTAACTATTCTGCAAATGTTAAAGGGTCAGCTATTGCTCTTTATTCTATCTGGTCCAATGACTCATCTATTCCTTCAGAAAATATTATTGAACACTGTGAGTTGTACCATGCACTGGGCCAAGCAATGGGCATCCGATGATGACAATGGTAGAATATGGTTGGGAAATTACATAATTAGAGTATGAAATACTCGGTGTGTTAATTAAGAATTGGACAACAGAGGGAAAGCTGTTCTTTGCACTTGAGGCCACGGGGATGTTTTCCCTCAGTGTTCTTCAGCCCTCCTCCACAACCAGGTCCTATGCATTTTTCAGGAATCCCATGCTAACTATCTGCATGACTCACTTTGTGCTTTCTGCTCTAGCCTGACCTTCCCTCCTCCTCTATCCCTATGGACCCTGCTGAACAAAGCCCCAGGACATACCTTCCTTGTTAGACATTAAACCGACTTGGTCAAAATGCTGAATATCAGCCAGCAGAGACCGCATCTCTCACAGGGAGATACCAACACCCTGGGCCTTAGTTGAAGAAGGGTAAGAGGTGTCCAATATTGTTTTAATTATAAGACATTTTTCCAAAGGATGATTTTTGTCCATTCCCCCCATGTTTCCAACTCTCTGGAAATTTTAATTTATACCAAGAGACTTCACTGTGCTACTTTTTTTCCAGAGAGAGAACCATTAATATTTTAGCCTTTGCAGTGCTAGTCCAGGACATCAGCTGGAAAAGGGCCTCAGATGCATAGAACATAGCTGGAATGAAGACAAACAATGCTGATTGGCTGACTTGGCTGTCCAGACCAATGAGAGGTTCAGAAGTGGCTGTGGGAGGACAAGAGCCTGGTGACTGCTTGTGAGGAAACCTAAAAGTCAAGACCAAAAAAATAGAGCTGCCCAATAGGAGATTCTGGGGTCAAAAGGAATAGAGGAGTTTCATTCTTTCTTTCTTTTCTTATTGCTTTCTTTCAGAGAAAACCTCTTCCTTGCATATTTGTTGAAGTCAATGAAAGTAAGAATGTTAATGACTTTGCTTATTCTTTATATAAATCAATCAAGCAGAATAAATGTCAGGGTGAGGACTAAAACACACTCTATTTGTGTTATCATTATTCAAATATTTCTACTAATTTTCTCTATGTAACCATGGATTAGCCATCACTCCTCTCTAGGTTTGATCTAGACGTGAGAATATTTGTCTAAGTAACCTTGTGTTTTCCGGTGATTCTATGGACAATAATATCTGCCCTCAATTATTTGTATAGGATTTTGTCAAAACAAAGGACCCTGGGACTTAGTTGAAGATCCCTGTCATAGCCCCAACACCAATAGAAAACACCTAGGAAATAACCAGGTCAATTCTCAAGTTACCATATCAGTTGCCATATCAGTTCCATACACAGACAGGGATTCATTTCCCAACAATTTTGTAAGATGGTAGCCACTAAAAAGTAAGATGAGATTTTCTTATCTTACACTCACTGACGTCTTCCTTCTCCTTCCTTTCTTCTCCCCTCCTCTTCCCACCTTCCCCCTACCCTCCTAGTATTGCTACTTCCATTTCTGTTCTTGAGGGGTTTATCTGACCTGGATTCCATGTGTCCTAAGCTCTTCTCTGTACCTGTGGCATGCTCCAGCCTAACTTGCAGTGAAAGGTAGGATTGGAGTCTTGATAGTGAGGAATGAGAAAACCTCAAGAAACCAGAAAGATATTGTGTGTTTCATAGGTCCAATACTCATCCCCTCCTTTTGACCCTTCTGTGAGTGGAAGACCCATTATCCACAGATGGGCTGGAGATCTTGGCTCTGACCCCCCTCATTATCAATAATATATTTGTTGGTTTGTTTGGGGCCACCTGATGCTTGTTAACTGATTCCATTGGCATCTCATGATCACACAGGTTGGTGTGTTTCTTCCTTGTGGGATCCTTTACCTTCAAGTCTTTAAGACCCCAGACACTATATCTTTTGAATGTGGAACGCCATCACCTTTCTTCACCACATTTACTTGTGCACCCATTTTATCGTGAGCAATTGTGCTGGGAGGGTGATCATTATAGAATGCCAGGTTGTTAGAACAAAGTGTTCTTGTGTTGAAGCAGGGCTTGGGCAAAGGCGCAAAGTCTATCCATGTCCTCAATTTATTGTCCTATAAATATTTGTATCTATGCAAATATTTCTATTTTATTAATTAACATATTTTTATCTTGGAGTCATGTGTGGGAAAGAGGTGGGTAATATGAGGAGCTGACACCCAGGGCTCATATAAAATACAAATGTTTAGAAAATAATGATGGCAATATATGTATAAATATGTTTGATACAATTTGTGTATGGATTGTTCCAAGAGCTGTAAGAGCTCTCAAATAAAATGATTTAAAAAATAAATAAGGTGATAAGAAGAAGAGATAGGACTCCTGGTTCATGGAGACTATAATCTAAATGGGGAAAAGTAGAAAGGAAACAGAGGATTGCAAGTTATGTTTTGGAAGCAGAGGAAGACGCAGGATCAGATTTGAGGGTCGCAAGAAAGTTTCCTGAAGAAGTTGAGTTCATGCTTGTCCCTGAAGGACAAGTAGAACAACCTCAAACTGGAAAAACTGTGGACTCTGGATTCAGGTATCCTGGGAACAAATTTTGCCACCTGTATGACTTAGGCCATGTCAATCACCTTTCCTATACCAATAATAGTATCTACCTAATGGGGCTGTGAAGATTAAATTATCATCACAAAATGTCTTGCATATAAGTACCCAATAAATGTAATAAGAGGAACAGGTTATATTAGAAATACAGGGCTGAGCCCTGGTGGCATAGTGGTTGTGTGTGGGACTGTGGCCCACTGGGTTGGCGGTTCAAATCCAGCAGCAGCTCTCCAGGAGCAAGGCTGGGCCTCCTACTCCCACCAGAGGGCAGTGATGCCCCCCCCAAAGAAATACAGTCTATATGCTAAAGTGGATATTAGTATAGATTAATAAAGAGAAAGATTTATGAAAGAGATGGGGCTTAAGTTCAATGTTCATTCATTCATTTATTTGGTCATTAAATCAGGAATTAAGTGTTTATTGTATGTCAATCAATAAATTATGTAATTATGTAGTGCTTGTTATGGGCCAACCACTGTGCTAGCCACAGTTCCTGCACTCCAGGAAATTAAAAACAAAGAGTTCAACAAGTAAACAAACCAACACAGTACAATTTGGCAGGTCTGGGAGAGATATTATTTCAGTAGCATGGGGAAGGAAAAGGTGACATTCCAGGCAGTGGAATCAATTTGACTGGAAGCAGGAAAGGGTATGCGGACTTCAGGAACATTTTCTAGGAAGTGCAGCTGACATTAGATGCCCCCGGTGCTATCCTGATACCCTAAGGAGGAATGGGTCACTCACCTGGGTCCCAGACACCATTCCACTATTTGCAGATATCACTTGTAATTCATTTTATCTATATGGAGTGAAAGCCTACTAGATTTAGAAATCTATTGGTGGGAGGGGGGGGGGGCGGGCATCAATCCCCAAATTCGATCTTTAGAAATCATCTCATTGTACTAGGAACAACACTGCTCTGTGGAACCCACTCCAAAGTGTTAGTTAAGGCACCAGATACAGCAGAGACCATGCCATCAGTGGCATCCATCTCCCCTATAAGATGTCAAACAAATTCCATGAAACTGCTTCTGTTGTTATTGTTAAGGAGAGGTACCTAAACCAGGTCACCATCATGGCGAGGTCATCATTGGTGAGGCCAGGTACAGGAGTACCTAAACCTGTTTGAGCTTGCTATGCTTAACCTAGGAACATGTGAGACCTCTTTTACTCAACTTGTTCTTTTTTAACACTATGATCAGAGAACGTGCTCACCTCAAAAGGCATTCTAAGGAATAAAAATATTAGGTCCACACATAGCTCAGAATTTCATGAGACTTGCAACTTTTCACAGTCTGGACCATTGATTATCTCATAGAAACTGAAGACCAGCTCAAACTTCATTTCAGTTTTAAAACGTACTCACTTTAGGCCACCTCTATGCAAGCTCTTTTCAGCACCTTGTTAGGCATCGGATCTCCAAATGTGTTACTTCTTCCTTCTTGTTGTCATGACACAGCCTCTATGTGTCCCACAGGATTCCAGTTATTAATATGAATGTATGTGTATCTCTATCCATGGAAAATTATGAGTAAAAATAGCCCAAAACATAAATTATGAGTCACTTTCGATGGTAGCTTTACAATTTACTTCTCTTTTCTTAGTATATCTCTGCCTTCTCCAATTTTTAAAACCACTCATCATTGATTCTGTCTATAATCAGGAAAGTAATTGTAATTTCATGCAACAAAAACAGTCACCAGCTGCCAAGCAGTTCAGTGCTGGGTTGGTGTTCCAGCTGAAGGGTGAGCATATGGTGCCTTTATGGAAAGAGATTATAAAACTAGACCTTATCATCTAAATGGCCACCTAGTGGGTTATAATTTCATATGCAGCATTGCCTGCTCTTTTCAACAGCTCTCACTGCCCCCAGAGACAATGGAACAGATGTTCAGCCTGTCATATGGTCGATGAGAAACAAGAACACGAAGCCTGGAAATCTACCTTTTCCCCTTCCCCCAACGTATTGGAACAATCAACCTGTGAGCCAAACTCAAAAACTCCCAAGTCTCCCTAGACTGACTTGGAGCCTCCCCTTGCTTCCTTCGTTCTGTGTCTTCATTGTCGTTCTGCGGAGGGTGAAAGGCTTTCTCACACATTCACTCTCAGAATCTTAGTGTCCAGCAAGGAGTTTTAGGTGAGCATTCAAGACATTAGAAATAATAATCTGTAATTTTTACTGGGAAGATCTATTAAAACTCTTAAGAAACAATTATTGAAAAGTGATATTGAAGCACTTTGACAGTGATGATATTTTGTGAAAAGGTAAGATATTATTATGTAGTTTAATCCTATCTCTTGCAGTTTTTGCCTGGTATCTATAGTTTTATCCTTTTAAGAATCACTCACTAGTGATGAATTAGTTGGAAAGGAACAGAATTGATGATTGATTGATTGATAGATATACTGTTGAATCAACTCTTGTGACCTGTATCCTTATTTTTACAACAGTAGGAAACTTCCTCTGGTCCAGCCAGCATCTTCCTGATGACTTTCAGCATGTTTAAGTTGATTATTGTAACTACTGTGCTGATCCATCTCTCCAAGGGTCTCCTTTGCTCTCATTGACCCTCTGTTTCATCAAACATGATGTCCTTCTCCCTTAACTAGTCCCCGTTGAGGTGTCCATGTCAAGTCAATCAGATGGTAATCTATTGTCCTTCATGAGCGTGTTCATTGGCTACTTTCCAGAACCAGATCACCAGGACTTTATTTCAATTCTATCTTAGCCTTAGAAACTCTGCTGAAGCCTATTCCCAGCATCACAGTAACACACACTATCACAATACCATAAGCTGGCATAAATGTCAATCACAATTGTCACTTGTCTGTGCAGAAAGTGCTATCTCCCACTGTAAAAGTGGCTGCCAATTTTGCTGCAGCCGCTACCAACAAACCTGTATCGACATCAAGATCTGAGCAACTAGCACAGAGGTGGGCACTGGACTAGGGACAAAGATACTGAGTTGGTAAAATGGGTGCCGTACCATATTCATTCAGGTACTATTTTTTTTAGTATATTTGAGTTCTGGGAGGCAAAAAAAAACTATGGATTTGTTCCTAATGTATCAACTTACATCAACATACAGAACTTCGATTGTGAGGATGAGGTAGGATCAGGCAATGGTTTGTTCCGTTGATCATGGGGTCACTATGAGCCAGAACCAACTCGATGACACACAACAGCCACCACCACGCCCTCTCCTGAGCCAAGAAAAGGCACTGACCTGTGATAACTATTCAACAAAAATGTGATGAATAAATGAAAGTGTATACACAAGACATAACCCAGCATAGAATCTTAAATATAGGTTTTTACAAGTCGCATTTTCCTTGTCACTCCTACTGAGAGTTTAGTTTACATGCCTAGTCCAACTAGCTAAAAGCAAACAGTGGATCCAGATTCTCAGAGTTAGTCTGAGAATAGGTAGGTAGTCTCTTTTTATTAAGTTGCCTGCTAGGCATTCACCGACTCTGCAGGCAACCCAGCATCTTCCCTGTGTGTGCTGGGTGGATTTCAACTGACCTAGGTGTCTCTGTGGGCCTCTCTCATTGGCAGATTCAAGGGTGAACTCATTAGCCATTACCTCGAGGAAGGATGTTTTTGGAAATCCAACATGCTCCTAGTCACACCTGCCTGTTCCCTGCCATGACAGCAAAATGTCATGCAGATTGGTTCTGCCCAGAGGTTTCCAGGAGAAGGAGCTGTAAAATATCACATAACATGAAGCAGAATGGGTCCAGTTAGAGAAGAATTTCTCTCTGCAGAAATCCCAGCTGTGTAAAGCAAAGCTGTGTTCACTCCATGCAGAAGTAAGCCTCAAACGACTGCAAAGAAGTGAAAAGATGGGTAGAGGTGGACACATGATTGGGTGCAACACAGAGGGCACAACGCAACCCCTCCTGGGATGGTACATGGTTCCTTCTCACATGACTGTACTTTGTTCACATTAATGATGGCTGTTGCTTTCACATGGAATGATTCATCACTTCGCTTGTCCTTGTCATGGCCCAAAGAAGGTTCTCCTCCTTTCCTTGGGGAGACTTTTGTTTTAAATAGAAATAGAAGAACTAAGATGCTGAAAGGTTAATGAATGAAGGAAGAATACTTACAGTCCCAACTACAATGGATGATGCAGTGCCTTTTATACTGTTGCAGAGGTAGAAAGATCACAATGGACAGTGAAATGGAAGAGAATAGGACAGGCAAAAAAGTGAAGACCATGTCTACCAGAAGCAGAGACTACCTGAGCAAACAGATGATAGGGAGACTGCCTGAACATGCTTTGGGAGGGTGTACATATAGACTCGAGCCTAGAAAAGCTTGGAGGTCATTGGTCCACTTCTCGAGTGCTGTCAATGGGAGGATGGAGTCCACTGGGGCAAATGACTTACTTCAATGGCATTCTGAGTGTGGCAGTCATGTACTGTGGTGTCAATTTCAGAATTGGGAGTGAAGGGGTGGAGTTTAGTCTGTCAATCTGGAGATAGTCAATGATACCTCTTTGTGGGCATGTCTTACTCTGAGAATGCTGGGAAATCTTGTGCTATTTCTCCCGTGGAGGTGAGAGACTATAGACTCAGTCCCTTGGGATGCTCTCCTGACAAGACAATGTGGCAGCATGCTGGTCGATCCTGAGTCCTGGAATCTGGAGGAGCTGAAAGAGAAGCCATGTGGGCTTACCCTGACAAAACCAAACCTCCGAAGCTGAAAAGCCAGCTAGAGGCCCCTGCCAGCACTGAGATACTTCTACCACCCAGGATACATAAGACTCTGCACCCACTGGCCAGTGATTGTCCTGGTATCGTTGCATGTGCCTCATGAAACTGAAGAAGACTTCATAGACTGGTGTCGGACATATGGGCTAATATCAGACTTGTGGGCTTAGATTGGATTGGGTTGGGATGTTTTCTCAATGTCCCATTTCTCTTGTATATAAACTATATGTGTGTGTGTATATATATATTTTATATATATATATATATATATATATGAATTTGTTTCTCTAGTCTACCCGGACTAACACGCAGGAGTAAATGCCAAAACCACATGCAGAACTTAGGACTCTGGGATCGAACTCTGCCAGACACTGTCCAGTGACTTAAGGAAGCCACGGACAAGGAGGATTGTACAAGGAGAGCCTTCCACTCCATTCTCCATCAGGCTTCCCTCTTGAGTGCCCGCAGCAACTCTAAAGAATGCTTCCTCCCGCTGCAAAAAGCTATGCAGCAAGTGCTATGTGAACTCAAGCATGGTTGCTTACAAAGCCTTAGAACATCCGCAAAAAAGAGGAAAACCACCAATGAGGTGAATTGACACAGAGGCTACAACAATGGGCTCAAACATGATAATTCTGAGGATGCCACAGGGTGAGGCAGTGGTTCATTCTGCAGGGGATAGGGTCATCACTAGGAATTGGAACCAATTTGAGGGCACCAACCAACAACGACTCAGTTGCCTCTGCCAAGTTAAGCAAGAGTTAAGGATTTTCATCAGGATTTCATTTGCACGTATCATTCCATAGTTGGGTATTACATCACATAATAGCCTTTGATTTATTCCCATCTCTTTGTTTTGGGAGAGAGAAAAGATCATGAGAGCTCAGCTGGGAAGCACTGTGCGCGGCCCAGAAAAACAGGCCAGGGCTGTGAAAAGTCCTTGTGTGGTTACTCTACTTTTTCATATTCACATTGACCTTAGCAATAGCATCAGGCACACATTCGCCCTTTCCTTCCATCACAATTGCTCTCTTCACTTGCCTTCTGAGATAGTTTCTAAATAAAACCCAAATCTAACCCACGTAGGTGGAATTGCTCTGACAACCAAGACAACGACTCCTTTTGCTTGCTTCCTATTCTCCACACGTATTTCCACACTGCATTCAGAAGCCCAGCTTTGCTTATCTTTGCTGTGTGTGCTCTGAGAACCCGCTTGCCCAGTGAATCAGCAAGTTCAATCAGCATTACTGTTCAATTGATTAAATCCCAAGATACTCAGTCTATTAGCAGAAATGTGCTGGGCTGATATCAGAGCTCTAGCCCAACGTGTCCTGCGAGGCTGCTTTCTAACATTAGCTCAGAAAGTGGTGGGCATCTGCATCATCAACCAAACGGATCCCTGGAATTGGGTAATTCCAATAGATTTGGCAGATACATAAATTATTTTTCGTTAGCATTAACTCCCAGAGAAGGTTTTTAGCCACCTAATCTAAGGGAGGAGAACAATGCAGTTCAGCTCCATTAGATATTGTAAAGATTCTGTTTGCCAAAAAAAAAAAAAGTAGAAAGGTAAGCAAATCCCCAGGATATGCAGTCCATGCTGTCCTTTGGTGTGAGGTGCATTCTATGGCCAGGAAGGTAGCTGCCTCTGACACTGTGTGCAGCTGCAGTCCACATTGGGCCCAATGAATGCAAAGCAGGTTCCCATCTCCTGGAGTGGCTAGATCTTTGATTAAATGCTGCCTCTAAATGCATGTACCAAATGATATCGATGACAATTTAGTATTTTGTGCATACATTGAGCCTAGAGCCCTATTTGAATGCTCACCGTGCGCTTATAAGTTGGCTCTCATTATCTTCCTTTGACACACAAGTCAGCTGAAGCCCATAGAGGTCATGTTACTTTCTCAAGGCCACACCCCTTACACGTCAGAGCAAATTCCAAACCCAGGCCTCGCTAACCCTAGCCCGAGTACTCCGGTACAGATTATGCTACCCTGAGGCTTCAATAAGCTCGGTTATTAGTTGCTGCCAAGTCTGTTCCTAACCATAGTATAACATAAGAAAATACCGCTCGGTCATGCACCAGCCCACAATCGCTGGTTCAAGCCCACCAGCTACTCTGAGGGAGAAAGATGGGACTGACGGCTCCTGCAAAGATTTACAAAGTCTGATACAAAACCTATGCAGAGTCCCTATGAGACATACATGGCTAGATGGTAGTGGATTTTTAATTTAAGTAACTCTTGAATTTGAATTCTGTATTTAGTCTCCAACTACTAGCTTTATTCAAGTGTCTATCATTATTTATCTATATCCTCTACTCGAGTCTTTCCCTCAGGCAATCTATCCATTTTGCTGTAGAAAATTTTCCAAAGGAAAAATTCAATATGTTGCCTTCCTGTTAAGACACTGATGTAATTCCTAAACACCTTCCAAGAAAACCGTGATGTGTTTGGATCCCATCGGTGGGTGCTCCAGCCCTGTGGGATTGTTTCTATTTCCCTAAAGAGATTGTGGAACCCTGGTTGCACAACTGGTTACCATCAGGCTGCTAACCACACGGTCAGCAATTGAAACCCACCAACTGCTCCTTGGGGGGAAGACAAAACTGTATCCACCCACACAGATTTATCGTCTCAGAGATCCTCTTCAAGGTCACTCTGAGTTGGATTAAGTCAATGGCAGAGGGTGAGTTGGGAAGGAGACCATGTCTCTTTATGTTGGTGCTTTTTCAGACTCTATCTCTGATGCTCAGGTTCTTCTGCATCTGCACATTCCTCACCTGATAATCCTCAGAACTGCACTTCTAGGCACTACCAGCGTGTTTGATGATACCTACCTACGTCACAGAATTTGCTATCGTTTAGTTTTTTTCAGGCTTTGGCAGTGACCAAATGTTCTCTTTTCCTTCCGTACTCATATTGTTGAGATTCATCAACCATTAAACTCCTTAAAGCGTGAAAACAGTGTCTTCTGAAAAGCAATAGTTCTGTGAAAAGTAAACTACAACTGGAACTCATCCTCTCCTAACTTCCCATCATGTTTCTTTGTCTCTATTCTTACTTGTCTCCTTTAAAACCCAGGGACAAAGAGCTGTCTGAGGGATTGTTCTAGCACAGATCACTTTAACTTTACTGGTTATACTGCTTAAGTTCAACTTCTTAACCAGGCAGGGATGTCTTACATGGATTGGTGGTATTTTCTCTCATCTTGGATTCCTTAATTTACTTTACTCTTTCAAGACTGAGCTAGATGCTCTTCATTAGTGAACCCATGGTACTATGTACACAGCACTGGTTTGACCACAGTGGTATGTGGTGACTATGTAAAACTATGCTTTCATCACCAGTCAGTGACTTGCTTTAGGGCCTGGCTTATGCCTTAATTTTTCTGGATCTCTGATATCACAATTTCTAAACCATACTTCCAAAACAAATTAACATATTCACTGCCATCAAGTCAATGTCAATCCATAGTGATCCCATAAGAAGGGCTAGAACTGCCCACTGTAAGTTTCTAAGACTGAAACTATTTATAGGAATAGGAAACCCCACCTTTCTCCCACAGGAGGTGTTCACTAATGGGTGCTAGGGAAATGGTATCTAATAACATGAGGTCTCCACGGATCAGAGTTGAATTGATGACAATTGAGATGACAATAGACTCGACAGTAAGATCCTATGCCATATTCAAAGAAAAAAATCACACAACTGCAGCTAACCACTTTATGGATTTTTCCCTCTCTGTCAACTTTGTATATGTGTATGTGTATATTTACTGAAAGCATATCTATAAATCTGGCACAGCCCACAAGAAACAAAGTTATGACAATTTCTTCAACATAACCAAACACCTTAAAGGACCTGCAGCATCAAGACTATAGTTTTTGGGGAGTACCAAGGTCAATAGTTCACAAAGACAATGTTTCTTTTTATGTTACTTTCAAGAGCAGTGATTGGAGTCTTCAAAGCTTTTGAGTCTAAGAGCATCATCTAAAATGTAACAATTGGTCTCTTCCTATCTGGGAGAAAGAGTGATGAAAATCAACAGTCTGCACAGTCCTGAGAGCAGAAGAACTAGATAGTACCTGGATATCACTGTTAGCTGCTCTGAAAAGGATCACACTATAGGTTTTGAATGGAGTGGAAGAAAAGTGGGGGAGAGGGGGGGAAACAACACCATAAAAGAAATCAGGGCTATCATTTGAATACGGTAGATTTGTGGCCCCCTAAGTCATCTTTCAGGTTTGGAATTTGTGCTAGTCTGGGTAGACAAGAGAAACAAATTCATAGCTATTCATATGAAAGAGACTTACAAGAAGTACAAGACATATAAGAAAGAGACATATATAAAAGAACAATTGTATATTGAGAAAACATCCCAGCCCAGTATAGATCAAGTCCATAAGTCAAATGTTAGTCCATATGTCTGATACTGGCCTATAAATTTCTCTTCAGACTCATGCAGCACATGCAATGATGCCGAATGCAGGCAGATCACAGGCTAGTGGATGGAAAGTCTTACGTATCCAGTCACAGTGGAAGCATCTCAGCTCTGATGTGGGTTTCCACCAGGCTCCTCCAGCTTCAGGGCTCTAGCTCCATCAGTGTAACTCCATGTGACTCATCACCAGATATATCTCACAGGGAGATAAGCAGGCTGTGTGTCCCACCTTGAGACAGGAAGACAGGAGTTCCCAGAATCCCCAGGAGAAGGCCATGCCCACACAGAGACCTCATTGGCTATGGCCTGATTGACAGGTTATGCTCTACTCCTTCACAAGTTGACAGGAGATTATGTAAATGCCATAGAACCGAACTTGCTCCAGTGCTAGAATAATCAACAAATTTAAGATTAAAAATAGCAGCATTTACTCAAGGACAAGGTTTAGGAAGTTAGCGAATATGTAGCAGTGGAAGGAGGTAGTTGAGCACTGAGGGTGGACAAGTGATGGTGCATTGATGGGGTTGCAATGAAGGTCCTGAAACAAATGCATATGAGTTTGTGAAACATAGATGAAAACAAATGTGGAAAATGCATATGAACTGTTTAATGCAAAAGTCATCTGTTCTGAGCCTCTCACCCAATAAAAAGTGTTTAAAATAGGCACAGTAGTAAATTGGCAGGAAATAGGATTACAAATTGCTTCCATAGGTGGGCAAAATTCTAGACACAGATCAGAGTCTTGTTGTTGCTTTGTGGAGTCAGTTAGGACCCATAGTGACCCTATACACACCCGAAAAAAACACAGCCTGGTACTGTACCATCCCCTTAATTGTTCCTAGGTCAGAGCCCATTGTTGCAGACACGATGTCTCATTGAAGGTCTTCCTGTTTTTCACTGCCCCTCCACTTAACAACCATCACTACTTTCCCCAACGACTGGCCTCTTCTGACAATATGTCCAAATTATATGACACCACTACTCACCATCCTTCTCTCTAAAGAGCACTTGGTCTTACATCTTCCAACACAGTTTAGTTTGTCTTTTTAGCAGTCCATGGGACTTTCAATATTCCTCTCAATCACCACACTTCAAATATGCCAATTCTTCTCAAGTATTCCTTATCTAAGGTCCAACTTTCCCATGCATATGAGGCCATGGGAAATATTACAGTTTAGGTCAGGCACACCTTTGTCTTCAAGGTAACACTCTTGTTTTTCAAAAGGAGGTCTTGTGCAGAAGATTTACGCAAGGCAACACCCTTTTTGATCTCTTGACTGCTGTTTTCATGAACATTAAGGCAAAATTCTAGACAATGCCCATTTTTCATTTGTCATGATGCTACCTATTGGTCTTGCTGTGAAGACTTCAGTCTTCTTTACCTTGAGTCACACTGCACACCGAAGGCTGCCATCCTTGATCTTCATCAGGAAGGGTTTCAATTCTTCCTAACTTTCCGAAAACAAGGCTATATCCACTGCTTTGCCATGCTTCTGATGCCATGGTTTTCTTCATGTAAGCCAGCTTCTCTGGCTATTTACTCAGCATACAGATTGAACAACTATGATGAGAGGATACAACTCTCACACTTTTCCTGATTCAGCATTCCCTTTTTCTGTTTGCACATCTGCAACCTGTCTCTTGATCCATGGACAGGTTCCTCACAAGTACAATGTAGTGTTCTGGGATACTATGCTTCTCAAGGTTATCCTAAGTGTATTATGGTCCAAGTGGTCAAATGTCTTTGAATAGTCAATGATACACTAGTGAACACCTTGAGTCAAGATCCATCAATCAGGCTTCCTAAAGATTTTAAGGTTCAATCTATCCTAAAATGTTAAAGGACTTATATTTCTCATCAGAGGTTTTCAACTCAAAGCAATGTTTCACAAATATTGTAGAGTCAACTAAGAATAATGAGGGGGAGTGCAGATTGGGGAACCAAAGCCCATTTGTGGGCAACTGGACATTCTGTCACAGAAGATCCGAGGAGGGAATGAGACTGTTAGGGTGCAGTGCAGCATTGATGAATCATACAATGTTCCTCTAGTTCTTGAATACTTCCTCTGTGCCCCGCCCCACTCAACACACACTGTCATGATGCCAGTTCTACATTTAAAATTTGGATGGATCAGAGGATGTACACTGGTACAGCTTGGAACTGGAAACACAGGGAATCCAGGCCAGAAGACCCCCTTAGGATTAGTAGGGAGAGGGACGATAATGGGAGGGTGGAGGGAAGGCGGGGTAGAAAGGGAGAACAGATTGCAAGGATCTACTTATGGCCTCTGTTCTGGGGGATGAGCAGCAGAGAACTGGGTGAGGGGAGATGTCAGATGGTGTGAGGTATGACAAAATAATAGTAATTTATAAATTATCAGGGTTCATGGGGGAGGGGACGGGGGGAGCAGGGAGGGAAGGGGAAAATGGGGAACAGATAGCTGAGGCTCAAGTGGAAAGCAAGTGTTTTGAGAACAATGAGGGAAACAAATGTACAAAAGTGCTTCAAACAATGGATGTATATGTGGATTGTGCTGAGCTTTGTATGAGCCACCAATAAAATGATTTTTTAAGTAGGAAAAAATAAAGTGCAAATTTGTGCATAAGCAAACATGGTGACGAAAGCTGATGGTGCCTGGCTATACAAATATACAGTGTATGGAGTCTTAAAGGCTTGAAGACAAATAAGTGGCCATCTAGCTCAGAAGCAAATAGCCCACATGGATGAAGCATACCAGCCTGTGTGTCCATGAGTTGTCAATAGGATCAGGTATCGGTCATCAAAGAACAAAAAAAATCATATACCTGTGAATGAGAGAGTTTGCAATGGAGACCCAAAGTCCATCTGTAGGCAACTGAACATCCCCCTTACAGAAGGGTCACAGGGAGGAGAGGAGCCAATCAGGGAGCAATGTAGCAACTATGAAACAAACATCCTTCCTCTAGTTCTCAAATGTTCCCTCCCTTCCTCTCCACACATCCCTCCCCCACTATCATAATCCCGATTCTAACTTACAAATCCAGTTATATCAGAGGATGGATGTACACTGGTACAGGTACGAATCAGAAACACAGGGAATCCAGGACATATGATCCCTTCAGGAACAGTGGGAAAAGTGGTGATACCAGGAGCGTGGAGGGAAGGCGAGGTAAAGAGGGGGAACTGATTATAAAGATCTACATATAACCTCCTCCCTGCAGGATAGCTAACAGAAAAGAGGATGTAGGGAGACATTGGACAGTGTTACACTGTCCACAACATAATAATAATAATTTATAAGTTATGAAGAGTACATGAGTAAGAGA
>PVJH01006750.1:0-53290 GCA_004026705.1 Nesogale talazaci
GTAAGCAACATCGTGATAAACAGAAAAAGGTCAAACTTGTCAAGGATGTCATTTTCTTGTATTCACAAAAAGCACCCAAGGAAGCAACAATGAAGAAATCCAAGCATGTAATACACATTACAAAATGCATAGCATTTGAAAAATCTGTTCCAACAAACCTCTTGAAAGTGCTAAAAGAACACATACCAAATATTTCATTGTATTTAGGATTAAGGTGCATCTTGCTCAAAGGGTCGTGTTTTCAGTCACCTCACATGCATGCAAAACTGAACAGAGAATAAGAAAGACAGGGCTAATGAAGGTAAACTATGGCGAAGGCAAGTAACATGCAATGTACCACGGATTGGCAGCAGAGTGTACACATCTGTCTGTGAAGAAGAGCAATCAGAAGGTTCCTGCGAAGCAAGGGCAATATGACTCATGAACTCAGGAGTAGCCAGTAATTGAAAAGATACATTATGCCTGGTAAATAGGAAGATCAGAGAAATATAGGAATACTTCAACAAGATGGATGGACAGTGGCTGACCAATGGACTCAAATCTAATAATGACTGGGAGAGTGGTGCAGGAATGGGCAGCGTTTTGTTCTGTTCGACAAGGGTTGCTATGACTTGCAATGGCACTTAATGGTATCTAACCACAATAATTCAAAATGACTGCTATCCTGGCTGAAATACACACACTGAACCTAACAGGAAACACCTCGTAAGCAATCTACAAGAAAGGGTTGCTCTTTTCAAAATTGTCAACGTCAAGAAATATAAAGAAAGGCTAAAGAAATTGCCCACAGTAAAATAAATGGGAGAGGCATAGCAATTATTTCCAAAGCAAAATCTTGAATTGGAACTTATACTTGACGCGAAGAGGGACATGTATAAAGAATACTAGGGAGAAAATCAAGATTTTTGCTTGAGGTTTAGTAGATATCAAAATAAAATCTTTTATGTATTCCTATATTTATTAATATATACATATCCATTCGTTATCTAAATAAAACAAGAGAATGATAAAACAAATGGGATAATGAATTTAGGGTATAAAGAAGCCTTGCATTTTTCTTGTAACATTTTTGTACACTTGAAATAATATCATAAAATATTATGATAAAAGAATAGGTGCATAAGAAAGCATGCTATCAATTACTTAACCCCAAAGCTAAGAAAAATGTATCAATAAACTATCAACACAGCTGAGCCCTGTTGGCGTAGTGATTGTGTGCAGTACTGCGGTCCACGTGTTGGCAGTTCAAATCCAGCAGCAGCTCTCCAGGAGCATGGCTGGGCTTCCTACTCCCACTAGGGCAGTGATGCCGCACACAAAACATAAAATAAATAAATAAACTATCAGCACTACATCAGGCAGGCATGAAGGATCAAATGAAACTTGAAGTATCTGTATCAGGAATTAAATTGTCTTACAAGAAATATTTTAAAGTAATACAAATTTTCAGTTACACAGAGAAATGGGATATAATAGTCTAATTGATTTTTAATGAAAAATCTACCAAGAGAATAAAATGGTATTTTTCATATATGCCATCTACTTCTATTATTAAAATATGTTGGTGTCTTTCATAGGAAATATCCATTTTAACCAAAAGAATGCTTCCCTTTTTTAAAACATTGCTACTTTATTAAAATGTATTTTGCTTTAATTTTATTGTTGAATATGTTAGAAACTTTCACTTATATTATTATTAAATTCACAGTCTCATTCTCTGAGTTATTGCTATAAGTATTATTTAAGTTATTATTACAAGTCTTATTATTTATATTTTTGTAGATGAGGACAAAGAGGCTTATAGAAGTTAAATAATCTGATCAAGTGAACCTAGACAGCATGTTTTTTTAATTTTAATCCCTCAATTTTCTCCTGGTAAGTTAGTGAAAGGTAATTTATTATACTGCATTGATATCTATAACAGCCAATAAAAAATAGGAGAGGATTCTTGGTGGCAACTGGGTTTTGAGTCCTTCTTTTGTTATGGACTACTAGCCAATTTACAAGATTGAACTGTGGAGTTCTAAACAATGCTTTCCTCACCCAGACTTCGACCCCCTCCCCCCAACCAATTTAGTTTAAAATGGGAAAAAGGAGGCTGAGGTAAGGAAAGAAAGAATACAAGAACTATTCCTTTTATCCAATAATATCCTAGACATAAAAGTAGCTGGCTAATTGGAGATTTTCACTTTTCATGCAGTGGCTCTGAAACTGAGCTGTTTGGGAAGCAGTTGCCTAAAACCCAATGGTTCCTTGGAGGGCTTGTCCTATCCCAAAGTAGCAACGTACCTTATGAAAGCCTTGTTGGCAAGAGCGTCCAAGCTGCTGCAGCATTTGGTATGACAAAATAGCTGACAGGAACTCCTCTCACTGGGACAGACCCGGAAACAAGCCAACAGCCTGGGTCATCCATCAGCGGAAGAAAATGTGCCTTCTTGGCTTTTTCATTTTATTTTAAACAGAATCATAAAATAATGTGAGTGATTGGTATCGGAATGGGTGTTTTTAAGTGTTACATAATTATTGACTTAATGGTTTTGTAATAGAAATCATTTATGCTAACCAGTCACTTAATTCATTATTTAGCACACACTCACTGCTCCTTAATAGCAGTTTTCAAAAGACCATTAAAGCCATTTGCTGAGTTTGTTAAAGGCAGGTCGCTGGTCTCTTAAATTTGAGGAGGGGCTTGATAATTCACACTTCTAACAAGTTCTGAGGAGCTGCTGCTGCTGCTGGTCTGAGGACTATATTTTGAGAACCAGTTATCTAAACTATATGTTATATTTTTAGCCTTACAAACAGATTATTTGTTGACTGTTATGGTCACCTAGTATTCTTTGTAGTTGAGAAGTTTACATATATGCAAACATATTTATCTTTAAAAAACGATGGCCTCCATCATGTTCACTACTCAATACAGTATTCATTACCTACAGATGGCTCTTACAATGAATGGAAATGAAAACACATCGAAAATTCCGTTCTTAAATCACGTTGTTGTTAACTTGATTATAATCTTTACAAGAGTAGATTGCTAGGTCTTTTTTACAAGAGTAGATTGCTTGGTCTTTTTTATCTCCATGGAGTAGCTGATGGATTTACTTGACAGCTGAGTGCCTAACCATTGTGCCAGTAAGGCTCCTTTCAGACATATTAGCCACCTTGAAGTGTTCATGTGGGCACTGACAGCTTGTGGGAATTGTATTGAATGGAGCAAAGCACTTCCTTCCATAGTAAGACATTGATAATTTTCCTTTATATATAAAAAAGTTCAGTGTTGAAAATATGCACATATTAAAGCAGAGATGTGTTTGGAGAATGATGACGGCAGCGGACGTGCGAAGGTACTTGTCACAGTATGTTTATGTACGAGCCCCTAATAAAGTGATTTTTAATTAACAAAAAAGAAGAAGAAAAAAATCAGAGATGAATGCATGACACACATTGTCACATGGGAAGAACTGGAGGAAATCATGTGAAGTGAAGTAAGCTGAACACAAAAGGACAAGTACAACAGGCGTCCACCAAGGTAAGTTAAAAAAATGAGACATAGGGGAAAAACTACTATATACATACACTCCTGGGGTGAGGTCCAGGTGTTACAGCAGGGACCAAACCCAATCAAAGGATACATAAACCAGTCAACTAAATAGAAAGGGGAAAGAAAGAGAAAAAAATAAAAGACATGGGTGGAGGGGAAGGGTACTAACCCACTCAAGGGTAGGGTTTTATTTATAACTCGACAGGAAAGGGAGGGAGAGACCAGGTTTCAACCTGATTAACCAAGACTTGTATACAACTTACCAGCATGTACCAAGACACCAATAAAGAGGCCTGCAGGGCCGGCCTCAATCCCAACTATGAAGAAGAATGCACTTCGGAGGACAGCACTGAAGCTACAGCTTGGAGAGAGGAGCACATCTGATTAGAGCACGCGGGAGAATCAGAGGGATGGAGAGGGAGGAGAACATAGCCTGGCTCACCAAGCCCCAAGGATGATATTCCTGCTCAGACCACACAGTGCACAGAGAGGGACATAGGGCCAGACCCACCACGAAGCACGGTGTCACTCACAGAATTATAGCTCTCTGAGGTACAACACTGGAGACACAGTGCCAGAATTGTGCCCAATCTGACCCCATCACACGGGAGCGAAATACTAAGGGCATGGCAATAGAGTAGCAAGGGGAGCAAAGTGATGAAATGCCCTGGGAATATCAAAAATAGACTTTGGAGACAGAGTGTGGCACCCATCGGACTAGACTAGAAAACACTTGTAAAGGCCAACTAACAGACCTCAAACTATTTATAGGCTTTTGCATTTTTGTCAGTGGCTTTTTTTTGTGGCTGCTATTTTGTTTTCTTGTAATTGTTTTCTTGGTTTTGTCTTCCTTTGTTGTTTTGAATTTGCCTGTTTTTGGGCGCTAATTGTCTCTGATGTCTATCTAAATAAGATAGGTGGGATAAACAATTCAGAGATGAAAAGAATGGGACCAATGGTTCTGGGAGTGTGAGTACAGAAGAAAGGGAGGTGGGAAAAAGGAAGGGGTGAGGGAAACTAATCCAAGGACAAGGGAACAACAAGTGGACTAAACTCAATGGAGAGAAGGGTATATGATGCCTAGGAGGGCTTGATCAAGGGCAATATAGCAGCGAGGAATTACTAAACCTGAAGTTTGAACATGATAGTGGGAAAAGAGGGAAGTAAAGAGAATAAAACTCCTCACAGCTGAACCAATAAGCAACATCATGATGAATACCGAAAGACTGAACTTGTCAAATATTTTTGTCTCTCCTGAATCCACAGTCAATCCTGGAAGCATTAGTCAAATATCAAAGAACATCTTGCATTGGGTTAGCCTGTCACCCAAGATCCCATTAAAGTGCTGAAAAAGAAGAATATTACTTTGAGGAATAAGGTGTGCCTGACACAAGTCATGGTATTTTCAATGGCCTCATATGCATGTGACAGTAGATAGTGCATGGCTGAGCAGTGTTTCCCTCTATTGTGCAGAAAGTTGTTACTAGTCAGAAGTGACTGGACAGCATAAAATAACAACACTTCAAATATTTTGTTTAGAACAGAAAGACGGACATAGTAATCACATTGACCCCTCAGTGTTTCTCACTTTTCCTTTCTTTGATCCTCTGTGCTAGAGGGATGGAGGAACCTGTGTACATGAGGATATATGTCTCCAACAATTGTGTTAGGTTCCACTGTAAGAAAAGTATTCTGCATATGTCACCTCGGTCTCAAATTAGTTGATATCAATATAGGGAGGTTTTCCTAGGTTGGTCAAGCTGGAATGAATCTTTAAAAGGCCATTAGCTAAACTAATGATTATCAATGCAGAGGGGTTTCACACTGGCTGCTAACTGCAAGGTCAGCAATTCGAAACCACCAGACAGTTCCAAAGAGAGAGGATGAGACTTTCTATTCTGGTGAAGATTTGTAGGCTCAGAGACTCACAAGGACCATTCTAGTTTGCTCTGTAGGGTCACTGTGCATCAGCTTTAACTGGACGGTAGTGGATGGCAAACACCCCAGGGGGGTGATTGATGATGTTCTCCAACATAAAATGACAATGATATATCTAAAGTGAACTAGAGACATGTATAAACCTTAGATGCATAATAGATTTGGGGGATTGCACTTAAAAATAACCCCAAGCTAAGAACAATTAGTTTTTACAGCATGTCCCTTCTTGATGCCCAACCTCATGAAGAGATCATTGAAGATTGGGTGCTAAAACAAAGTGTAGTGTGAAACTAGATGGTGCATCACTATCAGAAAGAACAACATTGTGGGACTTAACAGCTTGTTTACGAGAAAGGAGCCATCTTACTTAGGCACCAAAAAGTCTACATGGAAGAAGCACAGCAGCCTGTGTGATCCAAGCATTGTAAATAATACAATCCAAATATAAAGGAACTAATAATATCAGACCGTACATTGTGAGCACCTGGATAACAGTGAAAGACCACAACCCATTTTCAAGGTCCACACATGGATGAAGCCCCTGGTGAATCCCCTTTGATCATGGACCAGGGATGTGACTAGCCTTGCTCTCATGCAGAATGCATTGGGAAGTAGATAGGTGCAGAGGAAGTTAGGTTCAATTTAGCATCCTATCCTTTGATCTCCCTTATGATCCATTTAATTTTGTTTTAATTTCTAATATTCATGAGAGATATTGTTGTTTTTATCTACAGGAAGAGCACAGCAGAAAACATTGTGAAAGGGAAACAGTGGTCAGTGTGAGAGATGAAAATATTAGCAATGTACAATTTATCTGGGGCTATGAGGGGCGGAGAAAACTGATACCAAGGGCTCACTAGAAAGTAAATGTCTAGAAAAGAATGAAGGCACCATATGTATGCCAGATTCAATTGATGTATGGATTGTGATGAGTTGTACAGAGCCCCCAATAAATTTATTTTTAAATTGTTGATTTATTTTTAGTTGTTATGATCGATATCATGAATGATGATGTTCATTCTTGGTTTATAATACTCTAATTATTTGCAATTATATTAAACAAATCAACAATTTATTTAAAAGTGATTACTTATTGGTATAGCAGGGAGGTTGGGGGGATGGGGAGTTTATGATTAGTACAAGAATGAGGAAAATGTTATAAAAGTGATTGTGGTGATGATGGTGTCACTCTTCTTGATATGATTGAACTATCAAATTGTACCTGAATTATATGTCAATAAAACTGCAAAAAATAAAATAAATTAAAGACATGAACTCTTCCTAATGACAGACTTAGGGTGATGGAGTCAAGGTAAAAGAAGTTCACTCTGTTGATGGCATTGAAAAAAGATGAGATTGCATGACAAGGAATATGCTTCTATAAGGAGAAAGTAATCCTTGGATGATAGCAATGAAATGGGTGCCACATGAACTAAATTCTTTCAATAACCTGAATAAATTTGGAGGAAAATACTGTGATAGGTTTTGTGTCAACTTGACTGGACCAACATTCTAAGTGATTTGGCAGCTAAGGCCTATGATTCAATGCTATAATGGCATCTACTGTCCTTATCCTAGCACTTCTGAGAGACTAAGGTGGAGTGCAACACCATTACTCAGGGCAACCCTCTTGATGCAATTGAAAGGAAGTTTTATGAAGATGTGGCCTAATACCTTCATGAAGATGCTTTGGGAAAGTTTGCTTATTTTTTCTGGGTCTGGTTCTGGATCATAGACCTACAGTAATTTGGACTTGAGCCAACAGTTTGCCATATGACCCACAGATCCCAGGAGCTGACATGGGCTTGCCATCTGAATATTGACCTGGCATTCATCTACCCTGCAGCCCGTGGTGTTCCAGTTAATCTAGGTTCATTATCCTCTGAAGTTACTTGAGTCAAGAGAAGCAACTAACTTAAGATCTGACTCAAGAACTTGAAACCACACTGTATTTGTCCACTTTTTTGGGGGGGGAGGAGGAGTGCATCACTGCCCTCTGATGGGAATAGGAGGCCCAGCCTTGTTCCTGGAGAGCTGCTGCTGGATTTGAACCGCCAACCCAGTGGGCCACAGTCCCAATGGGAGTAGGAGGCCCAGCCACGCCCTGGAAAGCTGCTGCTGGATTTGAACCGCCAACCCAGTGGGCCACAGTCCCAATGGGAGTAGGAGGCCCAGCCACGCCCTGGAAAGCTGCTGCTGGATTTGAACCGCCAACCCAATGGGCCACAGTCCCGCACACAACGACTATGCCACCAGGGCTCAGACATTTACCCACTTTTACAACTGTGAGCCACTTTCTTTATATATGTAAGGAGATATAAGGAGATAAATTCCAAAAATGGAATTTTTTTTTGAAGTTATGTTTTTTGTTTTTACAGAACAACCTTATCATCTTCAAAAGACTGATTCTCCATTACACATCATGGTTGCCAGATCTGCAATTCCATTCTTAGAAACATTTTCAAACTCATCTTTTTGTATAGCTGACAGTACCTCCCTCATTTTTTGCTTCACCTATTCTATGTCATCAAATCAAATTGCTTTGCTCTCATGACCCTCTTCATTCACAGAAACAAAAAGAAATTGCACAGAGTGAGGTCAGGAGAGTAAGGTGCATGGGACAAGTGAGGCCTGTTGTCTTTTGCCCCAAACTGGTACACTGAGATGGCTGTGTGAGCAGGCGCATTTTTGTGGTGGCAAATCCAGTCCCTTATCTGCCACAAATGAGGCCATTTTTGTCCCACATTATTATGCAATCTCTCCAAAACATCTAAGTTGAAAGCTTATTTAACAGCCCGACCTGGTGGAAAGAATTCCAAATACACTACAAGTCAACATTTTCATCTGTTCGAGAAGTTGGCAGATGTCCAGAACAAGGATTGTCATTAATCGACATTACACATTTTTTGAAAGGAGAAAACCACTGTATACTTGAATTTTCCCCATAGTGTTCTCTTTGCAAGCTGTGTTCAATATCACAACAGTTTCTGGCATATTTTTACCAAACAGGAGACAAAATTTCACAGCCACATGCTATGCTCTCAAATCAGCCATCACAGAAAACGAGGTTGGAGTCAAACTGTTTTTATGAAAAAATTCACTGTGAGCAGGAAACCTCCCCAGTAGACACCATTGGGTGCACTAACTCAGAGAAAATTGCTCTATGCACGCTTAGAGGGGAAAAAAGGCATACCACGAAAGCCTCATCCAGTGTAACTCCCCCGGCCCCAGTTTGTGGGATATATATATATGTGTGTGTGTGTGTGTGTGTATATATGTATACACACACACACACATATAGCTGGTTTTGCTTCTCTAGAGAATCCAGTCTAGTTGGATGCATTGAGTCTTCAGAAGTTCTATAAATAAACCCATTGCTCTTTTAAAAATAGTGATATTAATCTTTTACGTTTAAACAATATAGAGATGTTTGTTGTTATGCTAAGCATTCTGCATAGTTATTTGGTGTGTCCACCAAAACAGATGCTTGAAATCCCAAATGATTCCCTTGGGAAAGTGTAGTAAGGGAAAAAGGATTCTGATCATGATAAAATCTCCACATCCTGAGCATAATAATACCTATATTATGTCAGCTTAAGTCTATATATTGTTGAGGGCTGAAACAATGATTGTTTACTTGTTTTCCGAGATAGTGTTTCTTATAACATTGATTAAGGGAAGAAGAAAAAGAAATTGCTTTTTTCCTGTTACTTTCTCCCGTTGCACAGCTTTTGGTGGCTTAATGAATGACATTTAATAAATATATTAAGCACATACTCTAACAAGCATGCCTCTGCCATCTCCTACAACATAAGAATACATAACACTAGTACATACAGGAAATACAGACTCAGTAACTTTCCATTTATCTCAAACTTCATATAGAACAAAATATTACCCATAATTTTCCCCCTTTTTAGTTGACTTTTCCAAACAATTTGGGATCTATGACAATGAGATGACATAGATATATTAGTCCATGGAGATACATGCTTTCACGACATTGGTCTGTGGTTTGAGATTGATGACAGAAAACTGTTCCCGGAGTTGATCTGGCATTGCATGCTCTTCTCCTCTAATCAAAGAAGGAGCTGCACATGGATCATCATTATCAAGAACGATATGTTACTGTCAGTAACAAAAGAAAATCACATTCAGTTTCCCAGTGTGTCTTAGATATTACTGTTGGAGATTAAAGATAAGGCATTGTAGATATGTAAGGAATACATTAAAAAATAGCTGAACTTTATAAGATGCCACAGCTAGAAGCAAAGTTCATGGAAGTAGCCAAGGTAATGAAGCTTTGGCACACAGCATGACTCACACATGCATGCAATGGCAAATGCTTTCGTGTTTCAGAAGTTTCTTTTTCTAGCAAATGGAAACACACATGTAATTACTAATATTAGGTGCATTAGGGAGAATAACTGAGCATGATATTTTTCTGATCATTTTAAGTTATAAAAATATGTTTACTCATAGAGCTCTATCTGCCATTAGGTACAAGATTTCTTTCTCAAAAATATGAATGAGACACAATACTTTTCAATAATTTCAAGATCAAAAGAAGCGCAAGAAAATTGACAGGGAATGGCATGCAATTTTATTTCACTTCTATATAGTAGGATGACTTTACTATGTTACCTTGATATCTTTTTAAGTTCAGTATTATTTAACACTGAAGTGACAACGATATGCAAAATACTATTTACATAAAGGGATATCAATTAAAAAACCATAGTGACATAGCAAATTAAGTGTTGTGCTACTGAATGAAAGTTCCTGGTTCAAACCCACCAACTGCTTTGTTGGAGAACCATGAGGAGGTCTGCTTCCATGAAGATTGATAGCCTCAGAAACTCTAAAGAACAGTCCTACTCTACTCTAGAAGGTCACTGTGAGTCAGAAAAAATTTGACAGCTGTGGGTTTTTGAGTTGGGATATATATTTTCAAATATTCATAGTAATGCAATTGAGTGGTTGTGTGCAGGACTGCAGCCCACAGGGCTGATGGTTCAAATCCAGCAGCAGCTCTCCAGGAGCAAGACTGGGATTCCTACTCCCACCAGGGCAGTGATGTCACAAAAATAAAAATAAATAAATAAATAAATAAATAAATAAACAATTGAATCTGGAAAAACTAGTTCCAATTAGATTTGAATTTGAAGTTGCAGTATCTTATCCATAGCCCCAACATATAGCTAATTGTGCTTTCTCTTGCATTGCTTTTAGATGACTGGAGTGCATCATACTTTAAGTGGTGCAATATCTTAACTCGGAGAAAGAATGTGAGTGATCTGGCACATTAATCAATTGCTATAATGGATGCTCCTGAGGGAATAATAACTCAAGGGTTCCAAAATGTTCAATTATGAGCTCATATGAATGCACTAACTGTTTTACCCTCGCTATGAGAACACATAATAGGGCTTGGTCTCCATGCCTGCCTCTGTGTTTGTGTACTGATGCTGTCCACGTGCTGCTATCCACATTCCAACAATCTCCATGAGCACTTTCTTTTTCCATTCCTTCCTTCCTTGTCTCCTCTATCCCTTCTTCCTCCTGTCTTTTCATAATTAAATGTTTCTTATAAATATCACTCAATTAGTGCAAGCATAATTAGCAGTTAACTATGAAATCCTATAAGTCACCAATATCTGTTCTTTAGAACAATTTCAAAGCAAGAGTATTGGTGTTTGAAGTGTTTCAAATGGGGCCTAATATGGTATTATAATATTCTAAATGAATGTTCCTTAGTTTCTGTTCTTATTCTCCTACTTCTTATTGAATGTATGATATCTAAGACTTATTTTTGTTTTTTGTCATTTTCCTGATTCGTGGTATTTTTAAATAGTGCTAGATTATCTAAGTTTCTTTATCCAGTTGTCACTGCTGTCATTTAGAAGGCAAAAATGTATTTTAGAAAGTCTATTGGTGTAGGAAAAACAAACTTTTTGACATTGTCAAGGGTTACCAAGGTTACAAATATATTAGAACATCCTTCAATTGCTAATGGTAATTTAACTTTGCACAACTTTTGAAGGGAAAAAAATACCTAGCAAATACTTAAGTTACAGAGCAAGTTAAATATTAATCTTACTTCTGGATATCTATACCCAACAGCAATAAGACTTTAAGTATGCATTAGTCCAAGTAGATGAGAGAAACAAATCCATAGTCATTCGTTTGTATAAGAAAGAGCTTTATATACAAGAACAATTGAATATTGAGAAAACATCCCAGTCCAGTCCAAATTAAGTCTGCAAGTCTGATAGTATCCCTTATGTTCTATACCAATCTATAAAGTTCTTTTCAGATTCATGAAACACATGCAATGATGCCAAATGAAGGAAGATCACAGGCCATTGGGTGGGAAGCCTTGTGGCTTCTCTGGATACAGAGGTCTGGCTCCATCGGCCTTTCTCCATGTGTCTTCTTCAAAGAGATGTCTCATAGGGAGTAAGCACAGAGAGAAAGAGTGTATTTCCTGTCTCCAAGGAAGAATACTGAAGTTCCCAGAATTCTCAGGAGTAGGCTGTGCTCACACAGAAGCCACATTGGCTATGATTTGGTTGGCTATGATTCCCTTCACTCTGAATCCTCAAATTGACACCAGATTATGTAACTCCCATAGAATTTACCTGGCAAACACAAATGATCACTGAAGCTTTATTCATAATGCCTGAAAATTGAAACTATCCACGATATCTGCCAACATTTATTGGATAAATAAATTGTGATTTATCCATACAATAGTATACTGCCCAGCATTGAAGAAGAACAAACAACCAGTACACACAGCAACAAAGAGTAACTGCAAAAACATGATATGGATTGAAAGAAGCCAGACCAAAAGAGAAAGTCTACATAATATATAGCACCTTTATTCTTGGTTTTATTGGTATATTATGGGATACTAGACTTGTTATTAACATAATCCTTATTTCTGTTTGCAATCGTATTGATAAAAACTATGCAAAATTATTACTTTCAATTCATGCTTTGACTCATTCTTTCAAGAGTATGTATCTATCCCTTGTTTGGATTCATCTCCAAATAATCAAATGGATTTAAAGTTATATTTTTTGAATTCTGCATACCTGAAATTTCACATGTGAAAAAATTTCTTACACACATAGAATTATTTTTTCATTCCACATTTTACATACGGTTTGTTTAATGTTTGGCCTTTCAGTTAAGAAATAGGAAGGCTTAGATCAATGAGGAGGGCTTTCTTTTGTCTGCAGCATTTATACACATGTTGTCATTGGGTTTTGTCAAGTTAATTCTGAGCCATAGTGACTCTATGTACAACAGAGGGAATCATGACACAGTCCTGTGCCATTCTCACAGTTGTTCTTATTTTTGAGGCCATCCATACAGTCACTGTGTCAACACGTCTTGTTAAAAGTCTTCTTTCACTGTGTTCTCTTTTGCCAAGTATGATGCCCTTTTACAGGAACTGGTCCCCCCGGTAGCATGTTCAGATGCTTCAGAGGCACTTTCTGGCTGTATTTCTTCCAAGACTGACTTTTTTGTTCTTTTGTCAGTCTGTAGTATTTGCAGTATTCGTCAGAAACACTACAGTTTAAAAGCATTAGTTTTTCTTCCATCTTTCTTATTAAATGTTCAACGTTGACAGGCATAGAAGACAATCAAAATCCTATGGTATGGATCAGGAGTGCCTTAATCCTCAAAGTAACGTCTTTGCTCTTCAATTCTTTAAAGAGAGCTTGTGCGGCAGGTTGACATAAAGCAACACTTCGGTTGATTCGTTGACTGTTGCTTCCATGAGCATTGATTGGTTATCCAAGCAAGATGAAATTCCTGACTGCTTCAATCTTTTTTCCACTTATAATGTTACCTACTGGTCCCGTTATGATGATTTTTGGTTTGCTTTAATTGAGTTGTAATCCATAATGAAGGTTAGAATCTTTTGTCTTCATTAGCAAGTTCATTTAGCAATGAACTTGTGTATCTCAGGTTGGTAATAATCCTTCCTCCAACCCTGATGACTTTTCCCAGAAAACACTGCAAAGAGTGACACACACCTTCCTGTATTTTAAACAGCCCCATTCCCTTGTTCTGTTCAAACAACTGAAATTCATGTAGCATTTCTGTATGAGCAGAATGAAGAGTTCTGGAGTTCCCATTATTCTCAAGATGATCCATAGTTTCTGATCCACACAGTCCAATGCCTATGCATAGTTAACAAAACATAAGCATACTTCTTTCTGGTATTCTCTGCTTTCAGCCAAGGTTCAATTGATATCAACAATGATATCCCTTACTCCATGCTCTCTTCTGAATCTGAACTTCTGGAAACTCCCTGTCGATGTCCTGCTGCAAATATTTTTGAGCTATCTTCAGCAAATAACTACTTGTATGCAATATCAATCATATTTTAAAAATTTGAATATTCTGTTAGTCATTTTTTGGATGGGTACAAATATCGATCTCTTTCAGTCAGTTGGTCAACTAGCTGCAATTCCATATTTCCTGACATAGACAATTAAGTGTTTCTAGTACTTCATATGTTGTTGAACTATTTCAATAGACAAGGAATCAATTCCTGGAACTTTGATTTGGCTAATGTTTTCAGGACAGCTTGAATTTCTTCATTCCTTACCACTGATTCTTCATTATATGCTACCCCCTGAAGGGATGAAATGCTAACTAGTTCTTTTTGGTACAGTGACTGTGTACAATTTCCACCTTCTTTAGATGCTTCCTGAATCCGTCATTATTTTCCATACAACCTTTCAATATTTAAACTTGATGCTTAAATTTTCTTAAGTTTTTTTTTTAGTTTAAAATATGCTGGGCATGTTCTTTTCTTTTGGCTTGCTAACTCTATAGATGCTATAGATTTCATTACCATATTTGATTTTGTCTTCTTGCACTGCCCTTTGAAATGCTCCATTGAGCTCTTTGATCAAACACTTTCTTTCATTTGCCTTAGCTACTATATGACTAGAAACAAGTTTTAAAGTTCCTTCTCACATCCACTTTGATCTTTTCTCTCTGCCATTTTTTAGTCATCTTCTGTTTTCATGATGAATGATGGTTTTGATGTGCTCATACAGCTCACCAAGTCTTCTCTCATTAACCTTCTTCTCTCAATTAGAGATTAAGATGGGATAGGCTAAGTTCAGATGGGATAGGCTCAAGGTTATATTTTGGATCTCATAGATAGGTTTGTTTTCATTTTCTTCCGCTTCAGTCTTAACTTCCATATAAGCAATTGGTAGTCTGTTCCACAGTCAACCCCTGGCCTGAATTTCCTTGATGATATTGAGATTTTCCATCATCTTTTCCCCAGACAGATATGGTGAATTTGATTTTTGTGTATTCCATCTGGAGAATTCCATGTGTATAGTTGCTTTGGGGCTGTTGAAAATCATCTATTTGCCATAAAAATCATTGGTCTTGCAAAATTCCGTCATGTGATTCCCAATTCCATTTCTATCACCAAGACAATAGTTTTCAAATATTGTTCCTTTCTCTTTGCTTCCAACTTTTGTATTCTAATTGCTAATAGCCATCAATGTATCTTGAGTCTACAATTTATCAATTTCTGATGAAAGACGATAGAATTCTTCAATTTACTCATTACGAGTTTGCCATGCTTTGTTCCAGTATGCATAGAGTTGTTCTGTCACCTGACAGCAAAAGCAGCTTTCCAGGTTGATGCATAAATTTGAACCATAGTTGTACCGCTTAGACTTTCTTGAAATCAGATAAATTTAATCCTATCACACATAGCATTACATGTCTGTCCTTTTTGACAGTTAATTCAATGCCATTCCTCCTTATTGATTTTCTGATTCAAAATGGCCAATACCAATCCGTTATAGGTCACTAATGTCATTATGTGTTCCATTTAATTTTCGATCATTTCCAGTATCCCCCATTTCATACTTCAGATATTCCAAGTTTCTATTAGCAATTGATTTTGCAGCTGTTATCTTTTCACCTTGAGTTGTGCCTCAGTGAAGATCCATCCTAAATAATCCATTCCCACAGGCTAAAATTTACTCCATTCAAATCAGTCCCCATTGTTGACTCTACTTTGAAAGTACCCCCTCATCAGTCACATTGAGAGTGTCTTTCAAGTCAATAGGCCCATCCTCCAGCATGGTCTCTAATATTGTTCTGCTGTCATTCATTAGGCCTTTGGTATCTGACAACGTTTTGAAACTCTGCATAAGATCTTCTCTAGCTCTGTCCTCCAAAGTGGATAGCCAATTTCTTCATCATTTTCGGTTTTTAGTCTGGAAGCTCTACTGAAAAACATATTCACTTTGGATGACCATGCTGATATTTGAAATCCCAGTGACAAAGCTTCCAGAATCACAGCATCACACAAGCCACCACAGTAAGCTAAACTGACAGACATGTGGTGGAATATGGGACTAGATATGCAAAAGATTTATTGGGGGAAATATCTGTGAATAAAAAAATGAGAAGATACCAAAAGGGGATGGAAAAAAACTGTCACACTGTGATTCAGGTCTGACTTCTGTGGTGAGAGGTGAACTGAAAGACAAATGGCACAGTAATTCATATGATTTTCTGATTCAAAAGGGAATACCAGTCCATTTCAGCTCACTAAGGCCTTGACTATACATCCTCCTGCGTTTCATTTCATTTTCTTCCTAAATTAATACTTTGTACACTCCAAGTGCCAGTTATGAATGGATATTTCCAAATGTTTCTTCTTGTTTTGAGTCCTGGGCCCTCCGCAAGTGAAGGTCCCAAAGAGGTTACTCCCACAGGCTCCACTCCATTTGCATCATCATGGTCAATTGTACTTGGAGAAAGCAACTCTTCTTGATTCATATTTTGAGTGACTTTTGACTTGAGTGTCTCATGATCTGGCATTAGCTCTGGCTGTGTCCTGTTCGTTAGGTTTCAATGCTGACATTTCCTTCAGTGCTATCCATAGCATTTTCAGTGACTAATTCTTCTAAAGTGGATAGCCAATTCCTTCTGTATACTGTTCTTAGTGTGCAAGCTCAACTAAAACCTGTTTACTTTCGGTGACACTCCTAGTATTTGAAATATTAGTGACATAGTGTTGAGCATCACAGCAACACACATGCCACCAGGATATGACAAACTGACAGATAAGTGATAGATATAGACACATACAGATACATATATAGCTTTCTACTTCTCTCCCTTTTTTTTCTGACTGGAGAATTGTAGATATTTTGATCATGTTGGGAAGAATTTGTTTCAAGCCCAGACTTTAAGATATCTTCTCCTTTAATAACTTTGGCTAGAGTCCCAAAGTTCTGAATTTAGATCTGTATTTTATATCTCAAATCATATTCAGAATTGGAATTATTGCATGTATTTATATTTTTTTCAGTCCTTCTAGTTCCTTTATTCAGTCACATATTTTTTGTACTTTTAATTTTTAAATTTCTTTGTATATTTATTATTTCTTTATATATATTTCTCCTCTGCTCTCAATTCATTTTTAGAAATAATCTCAGTTTTATTTTCCACCTAATTAATCCCAAAATTTGAGGATTATGATTTTACCCTTTCTTGATTCTTATGCTTTATCTTCTAACATCTGAATTACATTTTCTTTCCCTTCCTCATGAAATGTGACTCCCTCATCTTTGTACATGAAAGCTGGACATTGACTAAGGAAGAACAGAGAAGAATTGATGCATTTTTTATCTTGCTTCAAAAGAATATCAAAAGTACTATGCACTGCCTAAAGAATCAATAAATCTTTCTTAGAAGGAGTACACCCAGAATGCTTCTCAGAAGCAAAGATGGCAATATTTCATCTCATGTACTTTGGACATGTTAGCAGGACAGTCTCATGTCTGGAAAAGGACTCCATACTTGGTAAAGTAGGTCTAGAGAAAAGAGGAAGACCATGAAGGAGGTGGAATGACACAGGGGAATTTAATCATGGACTCAGCAGAACAATTGTGAGGCTGTACACCGATTCTTTCAGTCGCTATGAGTCATAACTGATACAATGATTCTTATCAACAAAAATCTGCGTGTGCACCTTTCCCACTCTGCTTTCTAGATAATGCTGCTGTACACAGTTCTGTGGTCTCATTACTTCATCTTTGGTATTTGGCTTAAAATTCATATCTCTTGAAGTTAATTGAGCTAACATAACATAAAGCTATTTGAACTTTAATTTTCTGGTTTTGAAAATGTTCCTCTTATTACAATTCTATAATTTGTAATTAAGTTAAGAGACTCCATATGTATTTAAATTTCTGCTTAGTTGAACAATTATTCTATAAATAGACTTGATGTTTGTTTTCCCAATGTTGTAAATAGGGGAAGCTTTTGTTCTTTTGCTTTCTACTTGTAGGTTATTACATGTTTCTGACAATCTGTTAAATCCTACAGCTTCCTAGTAATTCTGTTACCTTTAGTTACTTCGAAGAGAATGGCAGTGAGCTTAGTAGGATATCTATTCGAGAAATTTTTCCCTTTTATATTCTCTCTGCTTGATAAAGACATTGTACTATAATGTGAGTTGTTTGGGCTCCTTACACTTGGTGCCCTCTTATTCGTGTAGAAAATATTATTTGGCAAGAGAATTACTCTCATTGCATATAAAGCACTGGTGGTTGAGTGGTGGACTCTTTGTCTCCCATGAAGGATCCCTGGGTTCATCTCCAGCTAATACACCTCATGTACTGCCATCTCCTGTCTGTCTCTGAAAGCTTCTACGCTGTTGCTGAGGATGATAATGATGAACAGGTTTCAGTGGAGCATCCAGACAAAGGTCGACTAGTCATAAAGCCTGGAAATCTACTTATGAAAACCTTTTAGACCAAACAATGGCACTAGGCAGCATTTTGCTCGGTTGTAGATGGATTATCATGACTTGGGGGCAATTCAGTGGCAACCAAGAACAGCAACAACTGCAACAACAGCAACTACATCTGCTGATGATCCTCTGTTTCTCTTGCAGCCCACGTTCTGGGTCTGACATTTATCTAAATGTTGCTGACACATTGTAGTAAAGGAGGCACCAAATGGCACCTTCTTGAATCACTAATCTGTTTTTTTTTCCTGTACAGTGACACATGTAGCCTCCCCTCCTTGTGATTTCCACAGATTCATGCTTTATAGGATAAGCTGCAAGTTATTTCTTGGTATCACTCTAAGATTTATTGTTATCTGCACTACATTTAGCAAAAATATTTCCATGTTTCTGTCTTATGGATAACCCTCTCCTATAACTCAGCTACAATATACAAATAAAAGCAAATGATTTGCTCAGAAGTAACCAGTGTTCCACCAATGGTAAGAATGGCAGTGATTTTCTCCAAGTGCTCTCATAAAGAAACACTGTATCATATCTATCGTGAAATACACTTGACATCCTAATTGATCAAAAATTTATCATGCTCAATAATAAAATATACTTAACATCCTAAATGACCAATCACTTATTTTAACTCTCCATTTCAAGAATGAAAGAGTAAGGTCACTATTTTTCTTGTTTCTAGATCACTTACACCAGTGTTTATAATACAGCATTAATCTTTATGGAGACCACTCATTTGCAGATGATCTGTTATCCATTGCGAGTGGTTATGCATATTCACTTTCTTTCTTTGATTCATCATTAAAATCACTCATTTCCAATGCCCTATATTAGGAACTTTCTCCATTCTTTATCTATCATACTTATCTAATTAAAGTCATCTATCTAAATTTTCTTTGCCTTTAGCTATGAAGCTGAAATCAGCAATGAACACACACTTTCTATTTGCATGTGTCTCATGTTAATACATTTAATGTATTTTATAACATACACCACATTGTCAGTCTTATTTTCTTCTCTTAATTTGATTGGCGTTGTATCCTTCAAATTATATTCATAATTTCTCCCATCTCTTCAAACAACCAATATTTTTCAATCTACTCTTTCTCATCTGATATTGCCTCACCTCACTATTTTCTGATAGAAGCAGTGCATGAGGAACTTCGCTCCACTTCCTTTGACCAGCTCTATCATTGTGCATTTTGTATTCACACTCTGTCTGCCTTCGTTTGCAGTGCCATTACTTCTAAGGGTAACTTCAACAATTACTCTTGATCTCTCACTTGTTTTCAAAATCAAAGGTAGTCTTGCTCTTAAATCCTCTCTTCCCTGTACTAGCAAGTCTGTATCCACTACAAATGCTGTTTCTAAACCATGCAAAATAATATATTTCGGGGCTGAGCCCCGATGGGGTAAGTAGTTGAGTGCGGAACTACAGCCCGCGGGCTTGGCGGTTCAAACCTAGCGGCGGCTGGGTAGCTCCCACGACCACCAGAGGCAGTGATGCCTACACACACAAAAAAGAATATATTTCAACCACGTACAAGACTATTTGTCAAGCACCTTAAATATTGCTCTGGTATAAGTCACACTGCTGAGGTGACAAATGAGCCTAGCTAATTCACTGGCTTACCAGAAGATGTTTATTTCCTCTTGATATCATAGTGCAGCCTCACATTGCTTACGTCTTTTCATCTTTTGATGCCTCTCTTCCAAGCTCACCAAGTGACCAGCATGCTTCTATGTGTGCTTGTATCAACGGAAACACATGCCTTTCAAGTTTGTTATTGAAGGGAAAAAATTAGATAGTGAAATAGCGCATGGGAGATTTTTAATGTTTCATGCCTGGAAGTGGCATACATAATTTCTATTTACATTCCATTGTCCAGTATGCAACTCCATAGTAAGAATAGAACTGCAAGGGTGACTTGGAAAATTGAATGTTACCCTGTCTTGTTGTGAACGGATAGCTTTTCCTCTACTTTCATTTTCTGCTGACCCCACACATTCTCCAGCTGTTGCTTTATGTGCCTGTTCACCAGAACAATTGTTTATAAAGGAACCATCTAGTCCTTCGATATGCACCCATTCTTCTTCTTTTCTCTTCAACGCACTGTAATCCATTTTTGCAAGACCGCTAATCCATGGTGCTCTTTTCTATATTCTAACAAGTGACTGATCAGATGGTTGCAGTGCTTTTTTCTACTCTCGGGGACACTCCCATTGGTTGGCCATTTCTCCTTTCCTGTAATTTCTAGATCTATGTCTGTTTGGAAGTTCATAAGACCATAGCTCTTGTCTTCTTTCTACCCCATCGAGCCCTTAATATACTCGGTTACTTTAATTGAATATCCAATTTTGTTTCCAGGCTCTGATTTCTTCTCATGGAGAATCTTATCTGGTTTCACATCTTACATTTTTGGATGCCACTGTACCCTGCATGAATATCTCCTAACATGTCTCCATTTCAGTTTACCAGCTTCTCATATGTAATGTATTTTGGCTTCTCTTCTGTTCAATCTGTGGAATGTATTTGTCCCACCTGCAAAAGAAACCCTGAGTGTGAACCTTCTATCTCCACTGCTCCCTCTAAAAGACATTTATAAATTTTTGTCATCTTGACTTCTACAATGGAGTCATGACTAGTCATGTTGTTTCCCTTATATTAGTACATAAATATGTTATCATTTAACCATTCCTCAAACAACAACAACAACAGCAAAATCCCACAAAACAAAACAGGAAGTTCTTTTAAAACCAAAGTTCATCGTTCTTCTGCATAAAATTTTACAAAGGCTGTTTCTAATTATAATATAAGCCTGAACACCCTAATGCCACCTACCAAAACCAAACTCTGCTGTGGACACCATTCTAATTCATAGCGGTCCTGTAGGACAGAGTAGAACGGTTCCTTTGGGTATCGGCGGCGGTGCATTTTTACAGGAGCAGACTATAACATCTTCATCCTGGGGAACAGCTGGTGGGTTTAAATTTGAGATTTCCCTTAGCCAAATACTTGAACCCACTGTACCACCAGGTCTGCTCCTATAAAGTATGTCATCTAAGCATCCCATGGACCTCATTGCTTACCACTCATTAATTATTCACTCTAGCCATTCCAATTTTGTTCTTATCAATGTTATGTATTTGGCTGTTGTTGTTAATATAATCAGCAAAACACACCCATCCACCACTGACTACATTAAAAATCTGTGACATTGCATTCTTCAAGCTGTACACATTCTCACCTTTTTATCTGAGCTGCTCCTTCCACATTAACATAAATTTAAGTTGCCTAAGGTTCCTTTCTAATCTTTCACACGTTTCAGTGTAATTTCAGTCCCAGACAATTCTTAAAACAGCATAGTGGTCAAGGTAGACATTTTTTTTTTACTTAGTAAAATTACTGTTTTGTTTTAAGATGATTCCGGGGAGCAGCTTTGGTTTAAGTTTTTAAAATGATCTCAGGGTAATAGTTCTGGTCTTTTGGATGTTCACTGAACATGAACAGCCCATCCTCAACTCTGGGCCCTTGTAATTGATGTTGTTCTCTTCCCTGGGCCAGTCCATGGACAGCAACTTCCTGTTATTGACACCATGCGTCTAACCACCAAGGTGAAAAGCTTATCAACCTTTCCCTACAATCTTAATTATGGATTTCAAAAGAAAGAAATTTTTCTGAAACAAGGCAAGTTTCTTTGTTACAAAATAGTTTTTGGAGACAAATAAACAAGGTTGTTTATGAGGTGATTTTAAGAAGAAGGAATAAAAAGATATGGAAAATGAGGTAAGGAAGTGAACAGGGGGGAGTCTATAAAATATGTTTTAATGAATAGGTTGCTGCTGTGAGCAGTTGGAGCTAAATCCTGCTGGGAATTTTTGACACCAATCTCTGTCCCACTGAATGAGGGCTGTGCTTGCTGTCTGACCTACCTCCTGTGGTGCCCGAGAACCCCCAAAGCAGAGAAGCTGAGAGATACAGGTGCTTGAAGTGACAGAAGGTGGGAGTTTATAGCTACAGATGAATGAAGAGTTAGGCCGAGAAGATATGGAGCAGGGCATCAATCGCATCTGTTACCTGCCCCAAGCGCGTGTAAGCACGCATGCACGCACGCCCGTGTGCGCACACACACACACACACACACCACATACATGCCTATACAATTGATCACTCATTAACATATTCTACTTCTTTTCTTTTCAATAGCAATCACCTTCTGAATATATTTGTCTGCTTTTTGTATAAAGAAACATTTTTATTGTTACTGAAAGCACTTGGTTCTTTACATTTTTTCTCTCCACAAGCAATAGGAAACACACTTAAAAAAACAAGGTAGCGCAGAAACAGCAAAGTCCACATAGAAGAAACGCAATAACTTGTGTGTTCAGGAGGGGCCAAAGGGAGCAGACATCAAACATCAAAGAACAAGGATTAAATCAGTAACAATGATGGGGAGAGCAGGGTGGGGACCCAAAGCCCACATGTGGGCAATTGGACACCCCCTTACAGGGGAGTCACAGGGGAGAAATGGGCCAGTGAGGTAGCAATGAAGCATAAAACCTATAAAACCTTCCTCTATTTCCTGAAGGTTCCCCGCGCCCCCCCCCCCCCACAACCATCACAGCCACAAATCTGCCCTGCAGTTCCAGCTGGACTGGAGGAGCTGCACTGTTGGAGGTGGGAATTGGAAAGGAGAGAACTCAGGGTGGATGGACCCTTCAGGGTGAGTGGTGGGAGAGAAGTTGCTGGATGGGTGGAGGGAGGATGGAGTGGAGAAAGGAAGCCAGCTCTGGGCATCTGCAGACTTTCTCCTATCTGGAGGGCAGACATAGGAAGGAGTGGGCAGGGGGAGATGTCGGGCAATGTAAGATAGGACAAAACAATAATCTTGCAGAGTAATGAGGTTTGGGGGGGAGGGGAAAAAGGTTGGAGAGGAAAGGAAGGGGGGTCTCATATCAAGGGCCCAAGTGGAGGGGTAGATGTTGGGAGAATATCAATGAGGACAGGCAAGTGGGGGTGCTTGGCACAGTGTATGTAGCTATGTATTGAACTAAGTATGATGGAAAGCGATGTATGAGCACCCAATAAAATGATAAATTAAAAAAAAATAAGGTAATTGGATTTCTTATCCCTCATGATTTTCTGAGCGTCAGGGACAGTTATTGGAATGAATACAATAAATTTATTTTTGATATATGAAGGAATAATATTCTCTATAAATATTTTACTATCAACACTGAGCTCATTTTCTGTTGTTTCAGGTTCCAGTGGGTCAACTTCAATTCATAGTGACCTTATTACAACAGAACAAAACACTGTCTAGTCCTCTTGGTGATCCACTTCTGAAGGATTGGCCACCGAAAACCTTCTGAATAGCACATTTTCTAGAGCACACTAAATTAAGTTTTACCTTATCATATTATTAGAAGTCTATGATTTTCCTTTTCTTGTTAAAGCAGAAGCCATGCTTTCTAAAACATGGCTGCCTTGCATTATTTATGACTGGGGATGTCAGCATATTTTGAACAGTTGTTGATACTTCTTCTAAAAAATACCATCTGGCAGCCATATCAATCAGCAAGTGACGAGATATATACAGGGGAAAAAGTGCCTTTAAAATTGAGTGACAGGAACATATAAGCCAGCATATAACCAACTTGATGCAGCTGCCCCCAAAATGAACTAAGTGCTGTCTATAAGAGGAATTAGAGGGAGGTCAGAGAGAGAAACAAAGGAGAGAATATCAGTAAAATTATAGGAGTGAGAGACTCTAAGTGTATTGTGGTATAGAAACCATAAAAGGGAGATGAAACTTGAAGTAAATATTGAAAGAAGCATAGGAAAATGTTGGTATTTTTTCTCTTTATAGACAGAGCACATGAGGAAAAGGTATATTCATTTGTCTAGAGTTGAAGGTGTGTACATTGAAAATGAAGCAGATATTTTCATGTTATCTGTGGAGAGAACAAACTGGGATTTGGCTGAAGTAGAAATCAATCCTGTGAATCATTATTAATCAGTTAATCTCATTAGAAACTAATATGGATGTCAGTAAATGCTTATACCTGTGAAACAGTTTAGCTGATTGGATAACCTGCACACAAAATTCACTGCCTGTGAGTAGATTCTGATTTGAAATGACCCTATAAGACAAAGTAGGCCTGACCTACCAGGTTCCCAAGGCTGCGAATATTTATCAAAGCAAACAGTCACTTATTTCTCTTGCAGGTGGGTTGAAACTGTTGAGCTTTACGCTAGCAGAAGGGCGCTTAATCATTGAACCACTAAGGGTCCTTTGGTCACCTCAGTGTGGAGACAATAACTGTGAATTTGAGACCTGTAACTGAAACTTATTACCATGGTATTTTTATTTAAGGACAAGTTGCTATGGAAATTCATATTTTGAACAGCACTAGAGAAGACTTGATGAAGCGTGATTATCAGGGATTGGCTCAATGTGTTGAAACAAAGGCTAATTCTGAAAAAAAAATGGTGGCGTCCTATTGTTTAAATACTTATTCCACTTTGGCAGATCACCCCTGTCCTGTATCTTACCTTTGCATCGAGATCAATGTTTCATTCAAAATGTTCAGCCTTTCTTTCATGCATGAAAGTATTTGGCATACTTCTTTAGAAAGAAGAGAAAAGGAAATAAATGCTTTCAAATCCTTTCTTGCAACAATGTAGACATTATTCAAGGTGGAGTTTATTGACAAGGCAACTCAAAATAAGATGGGAATTATTTTGAAAGAAACTAAAAACCAATAATTTTTGCTCATTTCTATAGAAATGTCCATACACATTTTGAGGCATGAAAATACAGTCACTTCCAACATGGAAAGTAATGAGGGGATGTTTGCTAAATAAGCAATTCAACAAAATAATTTTACTACTCTTATATTTAGCAGAAAAGAAAATAAATGAGGGCTGTAGTGGGGGTCCTAGGAGGGAACAAGGGAAAAAATTCCAACAAAAATTCAGAGCATTTTTCTCTTTTTCCCTTTGAAAACTCATTTTTATATTCTTAATGCTCAGTTTTATGTTCAAAATTCTCTTGTTGAAAATGGTCCTTTCCTTCTACTGTCTGTTCAGTTTCCATCCAGTTGACTCACCCATTGCAACCTCCTATCTACCAGCTTGAAACCTTGCCTGGCTCTTCACCATCTTTGTGCTTGAGTCCAGACTGTTGTGTCAATCCATCTCATGGGGAATTTTCCACCTTTTCCCTGACCCAAACAGGCTGATCTTTCCCGATGGCATGTCCAAAGTAAGCAAGATGAAATGTTACCATTCTTACTTTTAAACAGCATTCTGGTTTTATTTCTTTGAAGTCTCTCCCCCACCCCCCATTATTCTGATTGTCCATGATGCACACAATATCCTTTGTCCGCTCCACAATCCCACTGTGGCAATTCTTCTGTATTCTTTATTCATTCATCATTCAGGTTTTGCATGCAGGCATATGAGGCTTGCGTCAGACATACCTTAGTCATCCAAGTGACATCTTTGTGTTTGCGAGAGTCTAAGAAGTCTTTGGCTACAGACTTACCCAGGATAATATGACTTTTGATGTCTTGACTGCCCCTTCCATGAGTGTTGATAACTGATACAAGGAGAATTAAAATCCTTGACAGTTTAAAAAGTTCTCCTATTATCATGATGCTGCTTTTTAGGTTAGTCATGAGGATTTTCTTTTTTCTTTTTACATTCAATCTAGACTATGTCATTGTTGTTAGGGGTCATTGGGTTGGTTTTGATTTATAGTGACCCTGTGTACTATAGAGCAAAATGCTGTCCAGTTATAAGTCATGCTCGTAATTATTGTCATGCTTGAATCCATTGTGGCCAGTGTATCAATCCATCTCATTGCAGATCATCCTCGTTTTCAGGGACCCCTCTGCTGAACATTGCTTCTTTCTTCATGAGCTGGCCCCTCATGATAAAATGTATAAAGCAAATTAGAATGTTTACCATCCTCACTTCTAAGGAACATCCAGAATGTATTTCTCCCAATATAGACTTGTCCTTTTCTCTGGCAGTCCATGGTATATTTAATATTCTTTGCTAACACCATAAGTATAAATAATCATTTTTCCCCTTCCTTATTTGCCATCTATCTTTCACATGATTATTAAGCAATTGAAAATAATATGACTTGGGTCAGGCTCCCCTTAGTCCTTAAAGCTATCTCTTTGCTCTTTGACACATTAGAGGGGTCTTTCACAGCCATTTGCCCAGTAACCTTTGATTCTTTGTTTGCTATTTCCATGAGCATTGATGCAAATTTAATTAAAAAGAAATAAATTAACAGCTTTAATCTTTTCTTCATTTGTCATAATATCGCTTATGGGTCTTTGTGTGATTAGCTTTTCTTTGAGTGGTGGTGTGATTCACATGGAAGATTTTTAAAATCTTTGTTATCAATTCTATTTACACTATTAATAGTATCCATTTTTCCTTTAAAAATCCAACTTCTTCCACGGATTGAGAAGTCTTTGAGGGTTGACAAACTTATTCTCATTAAAACAACAACAGCAAAAACAAAGTACAACTGGTAGCCAATTGGGTATTGTTGTTTTTGTTTTTTGGTGTAATTGAGTTACTTCCAGCTCAGAACTGTCCTATGTACAACAGAAGGAAATGTGGCCCAATGCTGTACCATCCTTTTCCCAATGTCCAACTCAGTCACTAATGTACGAGAGTGCTTTTAAAAAGTAACTTTGACATGTTGCTAAAAATATAGAGGCCAAATTGAGTTATATTTAAAGAGCTGCAGCTGCTATATTAAGTAGACAAATAAAATTTATATAAACAGTTGGCAACGGGATGTCATAATGGCTTCATCAGAATAACCAATTTATTTTTGTTGGTATGGTTTATGTGAAATTAATAAATTTTTCATTAGAATATGGTGGTTTCTTAAGCATAAAGGCAATGCAATTTGACCTTGACTTGGCAAAAGCAGAAACGTGGCTTAAATTTTACATTCCAAGGAATAACTCAAACCCTCTTTTACTTGTAAATTTGAATTGGGTTGCTTACAAACATCAAATTAACTTGACGCTTTACAGACTTTTATATATGCTGGATAAACCTGCTCTATGTCCAATGAAGTGCTCCATAATCTCCATGCCTGCTGTTTGTAATCTCCTTTCAAATGAATTCTAATTTCCATTTCCTACTATGAGACATTCTATTCTAGTAAACAGTCTCAGAAACCCACAGGGATGATTATACTCTGTCCTATAGGGCCTCTATGAGTCAAAATGACAAAACGAATAAAGGCTTTCATTATTCCTACTTTGACACAAACTTGCTTGATGAAATTGGTGTAGACTTGAAACACTGATGAAAATCAAGGATTGAAATCTACAGTATGGGTTACTACTCAATGTTAAAAGCATAATCCCTATAGCTAGACCAATAGACAACATTATGATAAAAGGAGGAAGGACTGATCTTGTCAAGGATCTCGTTTTACTTTGATTCACAATAGACACTCACATAATCAGCAGTGAAAAAATCAAATGAAGTTTGCATTGGTCCGATCTGTTATGCAAGACCACTTTAAAATGTTTAAGACCAAAGATATTACATTGAGGATGAATATGAGCTTATGAATTGCTTCATATGCATTTGAAAGCTGGATAACGAATAAGGAAGCCCAGAGAAGGCAGGATACCTTTGAATTAGGTGTTGGTAAGGAATATTGAAAAGATCACAGACTGCCAAAAGAACAAGCAAATCTGTCTGAAAAGAAGTACTGCCAGAACGCTCCATAGAATCTAAGAGGCAAGACCTTCTCTCCCATATTTTGAGCATGCGGTCAAGAAGTTCCTATTTCTGGAAAGGAATACCATGCTTGGTAGTGTAGCACAAAAGTGAAAGAGGAAGACCCTACAAAAGATGTACTGAGCCTGTGCCTGCAGCAATGCCCTGAAACAGAACAATGGTTGTGAGCATGAGGCAGAACTGAGAAGTAGTTCGTTCTGTTCTACAAAGGGTCCCAATTAGTTGGAGCATAATTTAGTTATTAATTGCACATTGCCTATAATGAGTTTTCCTTTTAAGCAGTTAATGGAAATAGATACCTATTTATCTAGTTCTTTTGCACTTATATAAGACATTTAGCAGTGAATTCTATTGTCTAAGTACCATTTTGTAAAGAAACTTTGCTTGAATTGTTTATAGAATAATCCTTTTCTCAAATTTGATCGATAGATCTCTTGTTTTTCTAATTAGTTATTACAGTGGCTCAAGCAGCTTACTGGAATCAATTCATCCCTTTCTATTGCAAAGCTCTGTACCATGCAGTGATCTCACATTTTCATTTCTTTGACACGATCAGTCAACTTGGACTAATCTGTATTGATAATTCATACCCACAACCCTAGCCCAACCTTTTCAATCTTTCCTATCCTCTCTCCCTTAAGGAGGTTGGAGATAATACTGATGTTTCAAATATGATACTCTCTTTAAAGAGACAGACCCAATAATTTTGTTATATGATATACTTTATATTACTTTTATTTGTCTATACAGTTGGAAAATATTAGAGATTTTATGTCTGATCCATTGCTGATACATAAACCTAAGTACATTATGCTTAATACATCTGAAACTGTTAAATGTGCTGTGGGTAAGATTTTATTTGTAGCTGATGAGGAATTAGTATGCTTTATTATTAGAATGTTTAATGCAATGTACAGTGAAATTCATTGAAGTGTGCTATTCTATGAATTTTGGCAAATGTAGAGGCCCATGTGTATTATTTATTTATTTATTTAAAGTCACCTTATACTTTTCCTTTGTAGTCAGCTCTTGTCCCTCATGCTGATCCACTGACAACCATTTTATCTGTCATCCTTACCTAGTTTGGTCTTTTCCAGCTCCTCACACAAATGAGATCATTTCATCTGGTAGCCTTTTATGATCTGGCTTCTTTCACTTAGCAAAAGTAATTGGAAATCAATCCATGTTGTTGTGGGTTTCAGTCTTTTTGGTTTGACTGCTGAGGTATATCACGGTTTGATTATCCGTTCACCAGTTGAGGACATTTGAATTGTTTACCATTTTCAGTGATCAGCAACATAGCTGCTATGCACACCCACAACCAGATTTTATATGAATATATCTTCTATTTTTTTAAAGCAAATACCTTAGAAGGGAAATCTCTGGGTATGATGTACATGTATAAGAAACTCTAAAACTGTTTGTTTTCTGAAGTGGCTATACTATTTTTCAAAGACTTAGTGCTGCAGTTGCTCTCCCTCCTCCTCTGCATTGTCTCTTGTTCTGTTTATTCCTGCTAGCAGAGGAAAGAGGACATTTCATTGTTATTTTAATGACTGAGGGGGTAGCATATGGTGATTCCATGGCAGAATTCTCACCAAAGCTGTTGGAGACTTTGGTGTTACTTCTGGCTAATACCTTTCAAGAACAGCCACTTTTTGTCTATCGTGGAGACTTCCCATCTATGCTTTAAAGTCTCTGTCTCTCTCTCTCTCTCTCTCTCTCTCTCTCTCTCTCTCTCTCTCTCTCTTTCTCATGTGTGTGTGTGTGTGTGTGTGTGTGTTAAGTAACACGATGGTTAAAGGTGACAATCTTTACTCTTTGAGCTCAAGTTACTTGCTTTAAAGGTGACCCTTCCAATTCAAGGTTGGAAGAACAATTCAGGGCCAGAGTGCCAGGAACTTCTCCAGACTTAACAGGTCCAGTAAGTCTGGATTCTATCCAGACATGTTTTTTAATATCTTTATAATTTAATTACTATAATGTACAATGTGGTTTATCTCATCTTTCCAGTTTACTAAGTTCAAAATGGCAAGCTGAAAGCTTTGGAAAAAATAAATATTTTTAAATGTTTCACTTTTTTAAAAAATGGTGAAACAGAACAAAGTTAGTAGTGAGATCTACTTTGGCACCTTTACATTTCTCATTTCCCTCATATAATTTGACTGCTTGTAATGCTACTACTTGAAAGGCTATTATTATAGACAATAGCAATCATAGATATTAGTGAACTCATATAGTTTATTTTTCAGTTTATTTCTCATTAATGGTTATTTGGAAAGCATCTTTTTATAATCATCTCACTCTTTTATCACCTCACAGTCCACTTTCTCATCTTCTTTGGATTACTATTATTCATTTAAAAGAGTCTAGACTCTATATTCACCTTTCACATTAACCATAGGAATTGCTGAAACAAACATTTCATCAACATTTGATGGGCCATAGTTTAAATAAGTGAAGATTAGAAGGCATCATCTTTGAACTTTATCTTAACTCTTGTGTTAGTTTGGGTAGATTAAAGAAACAACTCTATAGAAGTTCATATGTATATAAGAGAGTGTTTTATATAAGGGTAATTGTACATTAAGAAAATATCCTGACCCAGTGCAGTTCAAGCCCACAAGTTCAATACTAGGCCATTGTTCAATACCAATGCATAAAGTCCTCTTCAGACTCATGAAACACATGCAATGATGCCGAATGCCAGTGAGTAGAAAGTCTTTGGATCCAGGGATGTTGTAAGCATCTCAGTGCTGGCTGGCAGAGATTTCCACATGGCTTCTTCAGTTCCCACAGCACTAGTCTATCAACTAGTGGCATGTGTCCTGCCAGCAGGCGGTCTCCAAGTGAGTAGAAAGAGAATTGTCTTCAGTCTCCACAGAGGGAAATACAGGCATTCCCAGAATTCTCAGGAGATGGCTATACCTACTCAGAGGCCGTATGGGTTATATCTTGATTGGCAGGACTGACCCCACCCCTTCACTCATAATCCTCTCAAATTGACACCACAGTATGCAACTATCACCACTAGATTTTTTTTACTAATGTAATTATACAGAAATGGTCATCTTGAGTTTTGTATTCTGGGATCAAAGAAACTTAGGTCCCTAATTCTATAAATTCACTAATTTCGCATAATTTACATATGACTAATATCATCAGAAAAGACAAAGATACACAAATGTTACCTTAAAATCAGGTATCGGGCTGAGCCCCAGTGGCGGAGTGGTTGAGTGCGGGAGTGCGGTCCACGGGCGTGGCAGTTTAAATCCAGCAGCAGCTCTCCAGGAGCAAGGCTGGGTAGCTCCCACAACCACCAGAGGGCAATGATGCCCCCCTCCAGAAAATCAGATATCTTTGAAGGCTAAAAACAACATTTCCACATTATTTACTGTAGCTCTTTCAATTTATTGCTAACAATATGAATGTTTTGGGGAATTAAGTGACACACTTCTGAATACACAGCAAAATACAAGCACTGAAAATGGAATGTTGATATCCTGTTACCCTGTGATTCTTCCACAACATCATAATGATTTTTGGTACCAATTTGACATAAATAGTCAACAAAGTAAAATGAAAGAATATTTATAAAAGGATGAATATTAAGATTATGCTGCTGATGGTAATCATATTAAGTCTCTACTTTCATATGCCGTTCTTTCACTCAAAATTACTAAAATAAACAAAACACAAAACTTAAACAGATTAAAATTCCCGTCTTGTATTTATTTAAAAGAGAAAATTATTATACTCACTATATATGCAACTTCCAGAAATAAAGTAATTGTTTGCTTTATAAAATGAAAAAATGAACAAAATATTATTTTATTTGAAAAATGATTATAAGGAAGTTGGGGTAGCATTAAAAATGGTCTCTCTCCCTCCCCCTAATTCTAGTTCTTGCTCTTTCTCTTTGTGAATGAAAGTTATTTTTAAAACTCAGAGACATGAAGACAAGTCACCTCAAACATGGGCATCTAAGGAAAGGGGTTATAGAGTTGCATGTTCTTGGAGGATGAGCTAAGAGTGACTGTCTACTTACATACATGAGGATAATATGTAGATGTGTAATCCGAATGTATGCACTTGTGTGTTTACTGGAGGCCTAAACTGCATCTGTCTCCACAGGCTTGTTTACAAGTTCCATGAGCCACCCCCCAATTATGTGTATTTTAGGTACATAGCTGAGAAGAAGCACGGGTTGGGGTTCATCTTCTGAACATTGTCTGAGATGATCATGGATAGTCTTATGTTCTGCACAAGATTGCTATCCTGTGTATTGAGGCACAGTGGAGTGCATCTTTAACCAACTAATAGAGAGTAAAATTTTCAAGATGACTTCTGTGAGAATTTCAGGCTTTCTACTCCCCTAAGAATTCTTAGTATCATGCTGTCCTACAGAGTTGCTGTGAGAAGGAATCCATTTGATGCCAGAAAGAGAACGCTTTAGAGGTACAAGGAGTTCTAGGAAGGAATCAAATAAAATAGTCACCCAAGAACTGCATAAAAGACATTCTCTGACTGAGCAAAGGTAACAAGATCTAATTTCTGCCTGTGTTCTCAAGGCCTATTTGGGAGACAAATCTTGAAATTAATTAATAAAAACCCATCCACTAAATACTACAGGATTTAGGAAGCATAAAAAGGAAGTGATTTACTCCATCTGCTGTTGTGAAGAATAGCCCTTCCAAAAGGACTAATGTGACTGTCAAAGGTTAAGCATTAGCCCAGGAGGATGTGGGGAATAGTAGCCTGACAGGGAAAGCAGTCTGTTCAGTGGTATGGGGAGTAGGGACAGCAAACAGCATGGTGCATTTGAAGAAAAAGTCAATCGTTTTTTTCTTCTGCAGTATGATGACTGTGGTGTCAGAAGTTGGGAATATAGAATAAGATACAGAACAGTTCTGGGGAAGGCTGCACTGTGTCTCATACATCAAGCAACTTTTTTTTTTTTTCTTGAGAAGAGGAACAGACTCAGGAATGGAGAGAACAACAAAAGAAGCAAGTAGATTTGAGTTGACTGTTGGTGCAATTTGTGGAAATCACAGCTCAGGAACATGGATCTGAGATATATGTTCATAAAAAGCAATGCTTCTGCTTTAGAGGAAACAGAAAGTGATCCCTGTTTGCCTCAGTCACCTTGACTGCTCTGAAACATCCCTCTTTCTGTTCTTTCCCTACCCATGTTTCCATAAAGAACCTCACCCCATCCCCTAATGTTCTTCCTAAATATCTAGGTTCTCAACTACCACCATACACATAATTGTGTGACCTAAGAACTTACCATTGTCACCAATCCTTCAGCAAACAACTATGCAGTCACTGACTTCAAGAAAGGGGGATTGTCAAATCAATTAATCCAGAGAAGAGCATAGTTCAGCTAAAGGCTTTGAAAACTGAGCAGGAAGCTCATATTTAGCCTGAAGCAAAACAAAGATGAAGAAGATGTAGTGATTTTTATGAAAGAGGACTAAGGAACTCGGGCTGAAATTAAGGCTCTTAGTGCTGTTTTGAAGATTCAATTTAAAAAGTGACTGCTTTGAAGCAAATTTAGTGGGGCAAAATATAAGAAATATTCCAAATGGACTCTGTCTTTTCATAAGAAAAAGGTCACTATCTAGTGGCATTTTCTTTGTAATGGGGACTCTATAGGAAGTTTAGGATCAATGTTAGATATAGATTTACTTGCATTAAACATGCTGATGCTACACTATTTTGAGAAAGGTTAAGAAAAGATATCAGAAGCTGGATGTAATGAAATGTCCTTGCTTGATTTCTTTTTAAACTTGAATAGGTTGAGTCACACTGTGAACTGATTCTATAAAATTATAATTATATAAGACACAATTGGTGTTTCAACAAAGCCTCTCACCCTTACCCCCTCAGTACACATCTGTGCACTTTGAACTTATAGCTTTAGACCAAAGATGGACGAACAAAATAAACCCATTATCATCCAGTTTATTCTAATGTATGGCAACTCTCTGTTTTACTGAGTAGAACTCCTCCATATGATGCTCCCAAATATAATCTTTAGAGAAATATTCCTAAACTTTTATCCTATGGCATTTCTGGGTGGATTTGAATCACCAACCATAAGGTTATTGGTCAAGTGCTGCATTTATGCTTTTTTGATCTCTGGAGATTGATTGGTGTCATGTTAGCAGGCTAGAAATGATAGGCAACTAATGGTCCCTAGAAGAGCCTTCAATCCAATGGTTGATTCAAGTCACTGTGTAAAATATCCCAACTTCCTTGTCTTTTGATTGAGAAAGCACTCAAGTGTGTGTCTTCCCAAAAAAATAAATGTCATTCATCCACAATGGTAGTTTTCTCGATAATCACCTGTTTCTTGTCTCTTGCAGTTATTTCTTTATAACTTCCAAATAAATTCATTTCACTCAGCTCTTAGAACCAGCATCAGCTTCTGGTCAAATGCAAGCGATGACTATAGGATGTCCTTGTAATGGGCATATCAAAGGGAGAAGATAATATGATATTACGCATTTTCTCCAGTAAATGGAAAAAGGTGTTATATGTCACACGGTTCTCCATATGTCAGGTGTACATAGGTTAGTCAAATGGTTACTTGCTTGACTACTCGTCAAAAGGCTGGTGATTTGAACTCACTCAGGCAGACCTGGTGATCAGCTCTCCAAGAGGGTCAGTGTTAACTATCTTCTAGAGCACTTTTATTTGAAACACACATGTCCCTCATGTGTCAGAATAGACTCAGCAGCACCTAACAACCAACAACCACCATCAGTATACAAAACAACATAGTTCTTCTGCTCTCATCATCTTTTTATTGTCATTAGGCAAGTCTGGAAAAACAATATTGTATCTGTCAATATAATAATAATCACAAACTCTAATAGACCTGCCTTTTCATCTTTAGCTCTCATTTCTGATTAACTTAGAGTCTTTTCTTTTAAGGATAAAGGGTAAGAATAAAATCAATGCTGGTATATGAGTTTTGTCCATTGCCAAAATTTGTATTATAAAAATTGTGTGTGCCTTGTCTTGAGTATTTAGAGCTCTATCAGTTAGCTTTTACTATATAGTAAACCAATTCCAAAATGAGTGACTTAAGACAAAACTCAGTATTTAAGTCACACATCTGTAGGCAATCAATTTGGACTTGAGTAGTCAAGCAGGGGTTCTCAAACTGTGACCTGAGGACATTTATCCAACTGGTTAGGTGTTTTTGTAGCCACTACTGCCCTGCTTAGCATCCAACTCATCCCAGGTCTGCAGTGAATTTGTTCATATTTTTTAAACTATAGTCTGGTCCTCTAACCGTCTTAGAGACAGTGAACTGGCCCCCTCTTTAAAAGTTTGAGGATGCCTGGAGTAGTGCATCTGTTTTCAACTGGACTTTCTCATGGGGAGATGGTCAGCTGACAATCTAGCTCCAGGTAGCTACTTTAAAATGGCTGAGGTGGGGCTAGTCTGACTGCACCCCCACATTCTCTAGAGGGCTAGCCTAGACTGTCGTGATGTTGTAAGAGAAAGATCCTAGAGACATATAAAAGGTTCTTTCATGCCTAGACTTGGAAAGTGCCACTGTGACCCCAGTCCATGGGTCAAAGCAGCCAAGATCCTATAGAGTGGCCGCATTACATCTCCTGATGGGAATAACTATGAAGTCACACTACATAGGACATTTATGGAGGAACAAAGAAGTGGGTCTTTATTTGGCATAATGTCAAATTAAAACGGATGACATTTTAAAAGTAAAATATCATGCACACATTTTTCCTATTATTTTGAAATGGCATTTTATAATAAGTATGTAGGCGTATAATTGTGATACAAAATATTTACCAGGATAAATTATAGCTCTGAAATATTTTTCTTTGAATACTTTTGTAATTACCCAGGGAGGGCAAGTGTTAACCCAAGTTAAGAATACAGAAAAGTCTTAAATCAGAAATTGATCCCACTCACAAGTTTTAAATGACTAATGGGCCATCAACCAAAATGTGTGAAGAAGAAAATGCCATGTACAAGGACTTTCAATACTTACTATCTATATGAAGAATTCTATTCTTTTAATAGCTAAGTGCTAACCCCTGGAAAGAGGACAACTAAGTGAAAATGATTACAGACCCTTCCTTCTGGTGCAACTCCTGGGTACTCTCCAGTGATAATTCCAATTGGCTTATTATAGAAAGAACAAATATACTGATTTTGTTCATGTCACTTACTACAGCTCTATTGAATGTGAATCATGGATATTTGTATTTTTCCAAGGTCTCAAAACATAGTAAAATATTATAGACAAAGAACGAAGGTCAGGTTAATGTTAGCATTCCTGCATAGATCAAGCTAAATCAAAATCACATAACCAAGACAATGGTGAGAGTGATAAAGTATTTGTAATCATTCCTTTTTGGTCCTGGAAAAGTCAACGCTTGCTATTCGTTGTTGAGTAAATTTTGTAAAAGAAATACTTTCTTTAAGTCATAAAAATTCTCCTGTAAAAATTAATCCCCATATCCCCCAACACATGCACCAATTTCACATAGATATTTCTTTATGTTTAGGCATTCTGTGGTATATTGATGTTTTGTAGTATTAGATGAATTTCTTAGATAAGCAGGAAAGAAAACATGGTTATTGAGTAGCAACACTAATAACTGACACTATTGACCACTATTCACAAATATTATACATCACTGAGAAGTTGAAGATCAGAATATGATGGGCCATTTCTTTAACATAGGCTATTCACATTGTTCAGAATTCTTACAATTTGGATCCTTAAGAATGCTGAGAATGTGTACTGAATTCATTTGTTCAGAGATGTTTTTACTTATTTCGTCATTGAGAAATGATGAACTTTATGTCTATAAGGCTTTAAAATTGTTGCCTTTTTTGATCCTTCTTCAAATGAGGAGCCCTTGTGGATAGTGAAGTTACATGCCAAGTATGTGGTCATTTGAACACTGACTTAATGGCAGTGAGTTTATGGTTTAATCGTGAGTTTAATTTGTATTGCAAAGTAATATACTGTAATGGATTAGTATTGGTCTATTTATTTATGGTGTTATTTCTTACTCATTTTATATAATTGGACACAAGAAAAGAATAAATGAAATTTTAACACATTGTTCAAATTTTCTATTTTTGAGACTTCAGTGAGAAGTCAAATAAAGCCCTTTAAAATGAAGATATGCAATTCACTCCAGCCAAAAAAAGCAAAACACAAAACGCCACTCTGTTGTGCATAGATTGGATTTTGTTTCTCCTTTTCAATCATATTTACTTCAAGTGATTTAACAATTCAGCAGCATCATATATTAATGTGAGAGACAGTAAAGTGAACTGAACAAATGTAACTTGATCCTATCAAATTGCCTAGTGTAAATTATATATTTATAAGAGAAAAGGAATAAAGTTCCAGGTTTCTCCAAAATACCTTATCATCTGTAATTCAGGGCTTTTACAACTACAAAATAATTCATTTTCTACTAACCCATGGCAGAAATGGGAAATCTTTCTCTGCATACTTGCAGGTTTGCTATCTAAATAACATCTTCTAGCAGTTCTACAGATGACCTCATTTTGAGGACTGACTTAGGATATTAAACTGCAGAAACGGCAAACAGCTCTAAGCATCCCAAATGATACACACAAGTGTGCCAAGTGGTTGAGCAAAAGAGGAAGAGCATGCTGTGCACTCTATAACTCTATCACTGTAGTGTGTCAGGCTGTTGGTTAATGGAAAATCACTCACTTTGCCAGTTTAAATTCAGTACATATGTATACGCTTAAACAAACGAAGTCAGGCAAGTCATCCACATGTTTTGTCATCATAAACATTGAAAAGTGATTGGTTTATGATTTAATTCATTACTGTAAAATACAGGAAAATCTGACCATCAGAGGATTTCACTTTTTTGATATCCTGGCCATAATATGGGGTAAGAATCAGAGCATAATTATTATGTAACTGTAAAACATAAACTGCACTATGTCCATTTCTTTACTTCTCATCCGACAGATTTTTCATTTCCTGCTAAAGGTACAAAGATGACCAAATATCCAGTTTTACCTCCAGAAATAGCTATGACTGTATAGTGAATGGCACCTGCTTTTCTCAAATTGTACTACTAACTTCTGGGGATTCGTTGTAAATATGCATGAAGGTGAATTTGAACTTTGTTAGCATCTACATGGTCAGAAATTTCTGAATCTAGACCAGCACCATGTATTCTGTCCTTGCCCAAGCTTCTCTACCTGTCTAATACTTAAACTCAAAAACCACACTCAATTGTGCCACTGAGTTGTTTCCAACTCAAGTTCCAACATTTTGGCACAGGGGGGAATGACCCCTGTGAGTTTCTGAGACTGTAACTCTTTATGGGAATAGAACACCCCATCTTTCTTCTGTGGAGCAGCTGATGGTCGTGAACTGCTAGAAGCACAAAACATAACCACTGTGCCACCAGAGTTCCTCTTAGAACTAGTCTCATGTCCTAAAATTCTTGATAGATTGATAGCTGTCATTGAGTCAGGTCCAGCCCACAGCAACCCAGCACACATTAGAAATCAATATTGCCAAGTCCTGGTACCATCCTCACAACTGCCCCTATGCTTGAGCCCATTGTCGCAGCTGTAGTATCAATCCATCTCTGTGAGGGCCCTCCTCTTTTTCACTGCCCTTCCACTTTACCAAGCATGCTGTCCTTCTCCAGGAACTGGTCTCTCCTGACAATACGCCCAAAGGATGTAAATCTCACCATCCTTGCCTCTAAAGAGCACTCTAGCCACACCTCTTCCAAGACAGGCCATTTTGTCCTTTTGGCAGTCCAGGATATTGTCAATATTCCTCTTCAGCCCCACATGCATTAATTATTCTTTGGTCTTTTTTATTCAATGTGTAACTTGCACTTGCATATGAGGCCATTGAAAATGCCATGGTTGAAAAAAAACCCAAAACATGGTTTGGATCAGGTGTACTTTAGTCTTCAAAGCAACGTCCTTGCTCTGCAATGCTCTAAAAAGATGTTGTACAGTATGTTTGCCTATTGCAACTTGTCTTTTGAGCTCCTGACTGCTGTCTCCATGACATTTATTATGAATCCAAGCAAGACAAAATCCTTGATAATTTCATCCTTTGCTCCATTTATCGCAATGTTACCAGTTGGTCTGGTTTTGAGGATCTTGGTCTTCCTTATGTAGAGTTATCATCCATGCTGAAGGCTGCTGCCCTTGATCTTCATCAGCAAGTGCTCCAAGTCCTCCTTGCTTTCAGGAAGTAAGGCTGTGTCATCTGCCTATGGCAGGTTGTTTATAAGTCTTCCTCCACCATTCATGTCACATTTTCATAAATGCCACCTTCTTGGATTTCAGTTTTGCTGAAAACCTCTGCGTAGCTCCAAAAAATTCCAGGTAAAAGCAGTCAAATCCATGGTTGAGTCTATCTAGGCTGCTCCTGGAAATAATCAATGTATCTCCCCCACCCCAATATGTTTCTGCAAAAATACCCAGAGTTGAGGCTGTCATGTAGCTAGACTCAAGTCATTGTCAAGCACTAAGTTTTAATCTTGTAATTCAAACTAAAGAAGCCATTAGCAGCTTCCATTGTTCTTTTCCTAGTCATAGCCATGGCCGTGGTTATCTCGATATTGAAATAACTATTGCAGATATCCCTTAAGGGAACCCCACACCAACTGCTTTCTGGGAACAGCAAACTTCCTTTCCCTCGCTCCTTAAAAAAGCTATTTTTGTGGTTCACGATGTCCAGGAAACACAACTTGACAGAGGACTTCTCTGCAGCTATCATATTTCATAGAAGAGACAAATTTATTAGATGATGTTGGGAATTTGAATTCCTTTCTTAATTTATGAAGATTATTCACATCTGAATATGTACAGGATGCTCCTTGAATTCACCCTGATGTGGTTCATGATTACTTTGGAATGCCTTCAGTTATTCTTTGGTTTATCAAATCTCCCCCGCCCCACCCCACTCCACACAGGAGGTCTTATCCTTCATTTAAATATTTGGTACTTGAACAGTGCTCCTCAGGCCAGCTGCATGAGCATTACTTGGAAGTCATTAAAAATGCAGAACCACAGACCGCATCTAGACTCGTTGCATCTGAATTCATACTTGTAAAGGCTTCCCATTGTTCATGGGGTCACTATGAGGTAGAAAAGGCTGGAGGGTACCTAACAACAACAACCCCATCCAAGAGATTCATTAATGTTTGAGAAGCGCTGTTGAAAAATATTCTCCAAAAAGACATAGACAATTTCACCCGGTTTTCCTAATTTGTATCAGACACACTACTCCATCTTTCTTCCCTCCCCGTAACAGGCATAAGCATCTTTGTCTGGATGCTAAACATTCTGCCTCAACTATATGCTAGGGTTTTTATTTTTACAGATATTACATAGAAAAGATCGCATTCCTGTGAAAGTACCCCTTTTGCTGTATCTGGAACTGCACACTCTCAACTAGCCTCTAGTAAGTGCATGTGATGCTGGAGCTCTGGTGATTACGTGTTGGGCTGCAATCCACTTGGTTTTGAGCATTTTGTTCAAAACCACCATCAGCTCTGCGGGAGAAATATTGGACTTTCCACTCCCATCAGCAGTTACAGTCTCAGAAACCCACAGGGGGTCCCACTGTCAATTAAAATAAAGTACCATTTAAATTTCAGTTTCCTAGTCCCTCTATCCTCATTGCAAAAACAGATTATGTATGAGGTAGTGCAGATATTAACCATTTACAACATTGTAGGAAATCCTATTGGGCAATTGTTTTAAGGACCGTGCATTCTAACTTAAGCTTTGAGCTTGTCAGTCACATCAGTTTCCAGCAAAGACTGGCAGCTCCACTGAACCAGGAAAGCTAGCTAAAAGAGAAAATCTAGTTAACCCATGGGGCTTTCCCCAGAGTACTTGGGCTATTTGTGAAATATAAGGCTATTTCATGTAGTTTAGAAACATAGGGCGGAGAGCATTAGGAAATGTCTCTTCTCTTCACATTCCTCCTCCATTATAAGGAGATGTTGGCAAGAAATTCCTATTAAATGGTGATGCTCAGGAGTGTGAGCATACACTTCAGTTCATAATCAACCACAGAATGTGTGGTCCTGGGCAAAGGTGCTCTGTGTGGCCTTCAGTTTACTCATATACACAATGAGAAATTTGGGTTCAGTAGCTTTTAAGTACCCATGTGTATAAATCTGAATTCCATTAAATAGATAACTCTGGTATTAAAGTCTATCAAGAAACAGCATGTATTAATCAGGGATACATATTTGTTATGTATTAAACACAGGTGGTGGGATTACAGATTATTTTTAAAATGTATCTTCTTTCAGGAAATCATAATCTGTTGCTGTTAAGTGTCAAGTTGAGTCCAACTCATAGCGATCCCTTGTACAACAGCAATAAACATTGTCCAGTGATCAAAAGATACAATGACTGGGGTCTTAAAGACTTGAATATATACAAGTGACCATCTAGCTGAGAAGCAACAAAGCTCACGTGGAAGAAGCACACCAGCTTGTGTGATCACAGTGTGTCAGTAGGATTAGATAAAGGCATCCAAGAACTAAAAAATCATGTCATTGTGAATAAGGGGGGTACCGAGAGGAGACCCAAAACTCATGTGTAGACAACTGGGCATACCCTTACAGAAGGGTCTCAAGGAGGAGATGAATCAGTCAGGGTGCAGGATAGAAACAATGAAACATACAACTTTCTGCTGGTTCTTAAATTCTTCCTCCCCTCACTTTCATGATCCCTAATCTCCCTTTCAAATCTGGCTAGATCAGAGGATGTACACTGGGACAGATAAGAGTTAGAAACGCAGGGAATCCAGGACAAATCAACCCCAGAGGACCAATACTGAGAGTACTGATGGAAGGAGGGTAAGGGTAAGATGGGATAGAAAAGGGGAATCTATCACAAGAATATACATATAACCCTGTACCCAGGGTACAGATAACAGGAAAGTGGGTGAAAGGAGACATTGGAAGTGTAAGACCTGACAAAACAATAATAATTCATAAATAATCAAGGGTTTTTTAGGGAGGGCTAAAGGAGATAGTGGGAAAATGAGCTGATACCAAGTACTCAAGTGGAACAAAGATATTTTAAGAATGATGCTGGAAACAAATGTACATATGCGCTTGACACAATGAATGCATGGATGGATGGATTGTGATGAGTGATATGAGCCTCCAGTAAAATGATTTTTAAAAAGAAAAGAAGGGCTGAGCCCCGGTGGCGTAGTGGTTGTGCTCGGGACTGTGGCCCACTGGGACGGAGGTTCAATTCCAGCAGTGGGGCTGGGCCTCCTACTCCCACCACCGGAGAGCAGTGATGCCCCCCCCAAAAAAAAACAGATAAAAGAAAAAAGAAAAAAAGAAAAGAAAACAAAGCAAACAACAACAAACAGAAGGAAGCACTGCCTGATTGTGTCCTATCCTAACAAGTGTTATATTTGGTCCCATTTTTGCAGCCACTGTGTCAATTTATCTCCATAAGATTTTTTTCTCTTTTTGGATGACCGCGTACTTTACCAAGCATGTTGCTCTTTTTCAGAGACTGATCTTATCGAGTAATATATTCAAATCACGTCAGCAAAAGCTTAACATTTTCACTTCTAAGGAACTTTCTGGCTGTCCATATCCCAAGACAGTGTTTTCAGTTGTTCTGGTGAATTATAGCACTGTCCATATTCTTTAAAAGCATCATAATTCATATGTATCTATTTTTTAATCTTCAATGTCCAACTTTCATATGAATGCAAAGTGATTGACTTGGATCAAGTGCATCTTCGTCCTCTTAGTGACATCCTTGCTCTTCTACACTTTAAAGAAATCTGGTGCAGCAGATTTATCAAACACAGTGTGTCACTTAATTTTTAACTGCTGCTTCCATGAACATTCATTGTGGATTCAAGAAAGATGAAATCCTTGACCATTTCAATCTTTTCTCCAATTATCTTGATGTTTCATCTTGGTCCATTTGTGAGGATTTGGATTTTCTTTATATCGAGTTGTAATCCGTATTGAAAGCTGCACTCCTTGATCTTCATAAGCAAGTCCTTCAAGCCCTCCTAACTTTCAGCAAACAAGATCGTATTGTCTGCATATTGAAGGTTGCTAGTCAGTCTTCCTTCAATCCCACCGCCATGTTCGTCATGTGTTCCAGTTTCTAGGTTTATTTTCTCATTGTACAGTTTTAATAAGTATGGGGAAAGGATACAACCCTGATGTACACTTTTTCTGATCTTAAACCATGGAGTATCCCTTTGTTCTGTTTGAACGACTGCCTCTTGATCCATTTGTAGGTTCCCCATGAAGTTCTCTGGAACCCCCACTCTTCTGATTTGTATGCATAGTATTATGATCCATGGAATCAAATGCCTGTGCACAGTCCATAAAACAAGTGAATATCTTTCTGTTTTGTCTGCCTTTAGTTAAGATCCATCTGACATCAGCAATGATAACCCTTGGTCCATATCTCCTTCGGATTCTGTTCTGGATTTTTGGCAGCTCCTTCTTGCTGTACTGTTGCAATCATTGTTGGATAATCTTCAACAAAATTTTACTTGCATGTGTCATTAATGATATCGTTCTCTAGGATGGCCTCCCTTTCTTTGCAATGGATAAAAATATGGATCTCTTCTAGGCATTTCACAGTAACTGTCTTCCAAATTTCTTGGAATACGTGAGTGGTTATTTTCATTCCTTTTTCAGCTTATGGAACATTGTAATTTGTATTCCATCAATTCCTGGATCCTCATCTTCATTAATGCCTGCTCATTGTTTTTTTCACCAATCATAATCTAGAGGGTTGTGGTCATTATATAATTGTCAATTTAAGGATTAAGTGTGTAGGGGTGGAGTCTAGCCTATCAACCAGATCATAGTCAATGAGGCCTCTGTGTGGGCATGGTCTTCTGAGAATTTTGGGAAATCTGGTAATAACATCTTGGAGGTGGGAGACAATATCTCTCTCAGTTCACTCCCTTGGAGACTCTCTAATGACAAGACTCACTTCCTGTGAGACATCCCTGAGGAGAAGCCACATAAGCCTACCCTGATGCAGCCCTTGGGAACTGGAGTAGCCAGAGGGAGACCCCTGCCAGCACTGAGATGCTTATCACACCACTGGATCCAAAGACTTTCTACCCACTGGCTTGTGATCATGCTGTATTTGGCATCATTGCATGTGTTTCATGAGTCTGAAGAGGACTTTATGGTTTGGTATCGGACATATGGACTAACATCGGACTTAAGACCTTAGATTATACTGGGTTGGGATGTTTTCTTAATACACAATTACCCTTTATATAAATCTCTTTCTTATATACACATATGTATTTATGACCTTGTTTCTCTACTCTTCCCAGACTAACACAGGGTCAAGAAATGTCAAACTTTAAACAGCAGCTACTGTCCATGCAATTCTGATTCATAGCAATTCTATAGTAAACAGTAGAATTGCCCATAGCTTTTCCAAGGCTGTAAATCCTTAACAAAGCACAATGTCACATATTTCTCCCATGGAGTGGTTGGTAGGTTGGAGATACCAATCTTTCAGTGTTCAGCCAGGCTCTTAACTTCTGGGCTTCTTAATCCAGAGGAATGCTTTATAAAATGTAGTTTTAAATGGGTGCTCCATGTCAACTCATCTATCCTTATAAATGATAGATTAAAATACCTTTCCAGCTATAGTTTTTACTTTAGAATAGGCCTTGGAAATGTTTGATATATGCACCATTAGCAATGTATATCTATGAATGAAATATCAATAAATATCTATTCCAGCATATACATCCTAATGTATATATTTGTGGGATATGCCTCTTCTTATGTTTTGAAAGTATTCAAGTGGATGACCATGGTCTTAGGGAGAACACTTGACTACAGAAAAAATAAGCAATAAAATAATAGTGTTTCCACTGTCATAAGAAAGTGCAGTGTGCCTACGAAATTCTTCTTAAATTAAAATGTCTAAGTGAAAAGATAATTGCTTTAGTTTACATGGGACATTTTTCTGAGCCTTCCCATCCCCCCTCCAAAATAACCTACCAAATCACACCACATAGCACATACAACCTGAAGTAATTCTAGCATCAGGAGTGACACTCAAAGACGCAGTTCAACATTGGCCTCTTGAGACTGTGAGGCGGAGTAGTTTCTGGAGAATTACTCAGGATGCCATTCTTCTGGCCTAGAGTGCCCCTTCGTTTTTAATGGCTCAATGCAAAAGAAACGCTGACTGCTACCTTTGCCTTTTGAAGTGCTACATAAAAGGAAAATTCTCTTCAGATTTCCTTTGGTTAGTGAAAACAGGTACAATTGCAGGTCTTTCATAAAACTGAAGGGGCATTCAGGGAGCTTTCAAAATCCGTCCATACAGTCTATGAGGAAACTGTTCGAAAGAGTATCCAATAAATAGTACATGCACATAGCCATAAGTTGGGGCCAGAGATAAGACAATTTTTTTTTCAGAATATAAAGTCTTTGAATTGAATCGATGAGATGATCGACAAAGGCAGACTGCCTTTGCAAGGATATACAAAGCACAATCCAGCATAGAAAGGGTGGGAAATGCAGCTGTAAACTCTGTGGCAGAAGCTTTAATACATCAGGGAATAGTAAGGACAATGTTTGAGAGAAAGACATAAGTCAAATACACACACACACACACACACACACGAGATTTCCCAAGAGATTAAAGAGAGGGGAATTACTGGGGAGTGCAAATGGTTCCTGCACTGGGCAGTTAACCCAAAAGTTGGAGGCCCAAGTCTCTGAACAAAGGAAGGCCTGGTGATATGCTTCCAAAACAAATCAGGTGTAAAATATGAAAATAAAAATAATTTATAAATTATCAATGGTTCACAAGGGTGGGAATAGAAGGGGGAAAGAGGAACTGAACCAATGGCTCATGTGCAAAGAAAATGCTGTGAAAATGATGATGGCAACAGATGTACAAATGAATTGATCATTGTATGAGCTGGTAGAACCCCCAAAGAAACAATTTATAAAGAAAAAGAAAAACACCCCATGAAGTACCCCTCTACTCTGACACATGTGCACTCACCATTAGTCAGTGTCGACTTGGTTTTCCATGGCAACTATGTTTTCCATTTTAATATCCATTTCCCAAAGTGTTTCAGCTTGATATGCTTTTTTTCATTTTGTCAAATGTAAATTATTTTTAGATGTTGATTTTTAATTGGGGTAATGTGTCTTTATAATAATTTGAATCAGTTCCAAATTATGCACAAAAAAGGAACACTTTGACAAGTTTCACAGGTTTCTTTGTTTCATTATCTTAAACAGTGCAAATATTGGAGAATGCTTATGAACTCTGAAAATTTCCAAGACTTTTCAAAATGTTTCCCCAGATTTTACTTATTCTTAGGAATAGATGTGCTGGTTGGTTTTTCTAATCTCCAGTGTTTAGCGTTTTTTCTTATTTTTACACCTTCAAAATTTACTTATTAAGTTTTATATTTAGAGAAAACAAAATAACATGGGGAGGTAACTTTGATTCTTTTTTCAGAGGAGAAAATTTGTTTTCTACAAGATGTTTGATATTTGAAACAAAATGTTTAAATGCTTGTATCATGAATAAATAGCTCACTGCCTATCAGCAAAGCATAACCATTTTAAGTGAAATTTTACCAATGCTGTGATTTTTATTAAATTTGTTTAATAATAGCCTTTGTATTAAAAAGAGCTGATTTTTTTTCATTAGACATTTAATCAAGAATATGTGTGAAAATCAAAGAAATTTCAAAATATATTTATATTTGAAACCTCTCAGAGGAAATAAAAAAATTCTTTGAGAGCATATTAGTTATCCACCTGAAATAGCTAAATTGATTCCAGATATAAGAACACTGGATGGCTAACGTTTTCAGCCAAACCCCAAATAATATTATAGAATTTGTATTTACATTTTCTTTTTTTCACTCATCTGTTGCAGGTCTTCAGACATGGGAACTATCTGGAAAGTCCAAAGAAGTAGGAGTAGGACTCACGTTCCCCTAACATTTTACTGGCTGATCACCAGCATCAATTCATCCCTGAGTTTGTCCTAGAAAGGAAATGTACACATCTGAATCCCTTATACAGAAAATATCTGCTATTGACTATTTTTACAATAAAGTGTCTTAAAATAAAACTAACCAGTTCTAATTATTCTGTGTAGTAATGAGATCCTATAACTTTTACTTCAAGATCACTATTTGTGCCATAGACAATAAATTAGAAATTATAACCAATATGAGTTTACATCTCAACAAAAGATTCTCATAAATATCTGAAAGCATTTCATCCTGTTTTACCACCTTAGTTGACCATGAAAAACAACCTTTCCATGACATTTCTACTAATACCATTTTAATGATGTTTAGTAAAGCAAGATTTCCTTTCAGCCATTGTTAAAGAGCAGTTGCAACTCCACTACTTCTCTTAATTCCAGGGAAATACTCAAGAGGAATACATTTTTTGCATTTTGCTATTTATAGCATATTTCTTCTCGACATACAATTGTCTTGTAATATCACAGCATTTTCAATAGCAAAATGGGAGAGTGAATTGCTTCTTAAGATACTTTTGCTTCACATTCTATTAACAGTAAATGGATATTTGAGAATATAAAATATTGTTGAATCTACTTCTAACCTGATAATACATATCAAAGTTTCAAAGGTCCAAAGAAGAATATTTTATGAACTACAATGCTGATAAAAATATCTTGATTATAAATGAGCAATAAAATATTTTAACTAAAGTATTTAGCAAATCTTAAGATGTTAGGCATCAATATGTATAATATATATTACGTACAATGTGGTATCCATAGAGATATGAAGGATAGAATTCTAACTTTGTTAGTTCAGGTAGACTAGAGAAACAAATTCATAAGCACACATATGGATATAAGGGAAAGATTTATACACAAGAGGAATGGACCATTGAGAAAGCATCCCAACCCACTCTAGTCCAAAGTCATAAGTCTGATATTAGCCCATATAATGATACCAATCTATAAAGTCTCTTTCCGACTCACGAAACGCGTGCAATGATACCAGGACAACAGGCCAGTGGATGCAAAGTCTTGTGTATCCAGTGGCAATAGAAGCATCCCAGCACTGGCAGGGTTCTCCCCATGGGTCCTTGTTTCCAGGGTCCCAAGTCCATCAGCAGTATCCATTGGCGGTAGAAGCATCTCAGCACTGGTAGGGGTCTCCCCATGGGCTCCCAAGCATCTCAGCACTGGAAGAAGTCTCCATGTGACTTCTAGGGCCCTGGAGGTTTGGTTCCATCTTGGTAAGCTCATGTGACTTCTCCTCAGACTCCTCCAGGCTCCAGATATCAGTATCTAACAGCATGCTGCCATCTCATCTTATCAGTAGTTCATTTCTAAGGAACGAAGTGTCTCTTCTCCTATTGGGAAATACCATGAGACTTCCCAGAATTCTCAGGAGAAAGCCATGCCCACACAGAGGCCTCATTGGCTATATCCAGATTGACAGGCTAGCCTCTACCCCTACACTCTCAGTGCTGAAACTGACACAGATCAGGGAGCGTCACACTAACTTTCCATACATGTCACCCAGGTTTGGTGACAAGTCAATGCACCTCTTGTGTAGCGGAGGCATTTTTGTTGCTAAATAGTTTTCTGTGGAGAAGCACTGTAAAACAGTCAGGGCAGCCTGCTCCCCCAAATCAATCATCAAAACCCTATGGATCACAAGGGACTAGTTTGCAGCCAATCATAGGGTGGCAGGTAGAGAACGAAGCTCAGCACTCAGCTACTAACAAAATGTTGGCAACTCAAAGCTACACAGTTGGCTTCACAGGGGTTATGGACAAAGAAACAAACCCTGGCAGTGTGCTTCTGTTAAGAATGACAGCCTAGGAAGCTGTGTGGGCAGTTCTGCTCCATTGCATGGGCAGCTCTACTCTTTATGAGTGAAAATCAACTGAAGGGCACCAAGTAGTAACTTGCCAAAGATCAAGGTCTGTGGGGGCAGAGATCTAGGTGACATTTATACTGTGAAGTCACAAGGTAAAGGAAAGATGTATAGAATTCTTGTACAGGGAGAGATGGAAGGATCAGCAACATTAATTGGATCTACTCCATTTCTTTGCGGTCATGATGTATTTTGGTGGGTGAAATCATTTCAACCAACTTCATTTTAAAGTGGTGCATATTTCCATGTAGTCTTACAAATAGATATGTGTGTAAGTAAGAATCCTTTTGCAAATTTTTAGCATACTATTTGTGGGCCAATGGAAAAATTCACATTAGAAAACATGTTTGATTTTAGAGGATTTAAGTTTTAAATACATGCCATGAGGCGTTCATAGCACTTCATCATTCATAACCTTAACATTACCATTTGTTTACACTTTTCAAGACATAGAAATCTTCCAGAGTCCAGCACTTGTGTGAGTAAATATGTGATCTTAAATTTAGGTTTACATATTTCCTTTGCTAAATAGTGGATACAGTTTACTGGACAGTGAATATAGTATAGTTCTCCTGACTGGTACCAAGTTGGCAGGCAATTTGGTTTCATTCCTGTATGGAGATTGCTTGTGCACTCCTGTCAATTTCAACTCTGCTCCTCTAAAGCTCACCTGTTATGCTGTGATTACATGGATGAACTGCAAGAGATCATCTGACTAAATTGTCAAGTTATGGTCACAGTAACTGTAAAAAAAAGAGAAAAGAAATTCCACAATTGAGAATAAAATAGGCTGGTGATTTACAATGAATTTTGACACTTTAAACAGAATACAACTATGCAACTTTTAAAATTTTGCCAGTGAAAATGTCTTCAGGAATAATTCTCGGCATTATTGCCAATCTCACTAGAATGATCAAATTCAAAATTGGTTTGGGGAACTGAAATATCGTTTCACTCCTAAAGTTAGTAATGTTCAAGCTGGAAAGTGCTGAGAAGTGACATCACACCTTCTTTGAGAACTGATGGAGTTGAGTTTTGTGTGGCAACTTCTTTTTGCACTCTATTCACAGAAAAAAATCTGCCTATAACAAGATTTTCCCAAGAACACTTCCCCATATTTCTTGACTGACTCAAAATGCCAGCAAATACTTCCGTCCCTGTAATTAATAATAATCAATGATTAATCTTGAGAGAAACCAGCTAATACTTCAATGAAAGATAAGAGTTTGAACTTTGGAAAGGCCAATATCCATGGGGAACATTAATATCTCTTCTAATATGCAAGGCTTGGTATTCAATTCACTTTCAATAGTTTTGTAGAAAGATAAAACAGCTCTTCACTCAAGCTTTATCTGTATTGTCAAGAAAGATTTCAGACTTTAAGAAATAGGCTTGCTTTATATAGACTGTACCAATGTGTAGTTCCTCTGTATAAGACCACACAGAGTAATCTGAATAACTCTTGTGATCATGAGGGCAATTAATTTCTCTCTGGCTTTTAATCCTCCTCTCTCTCTGTTGGTGACTACCATTTAGTGATTATTTTTCTATATCAGCTAAATGTTTCACATATATCATGATGTATTAACTGACCTCGCCTTCATTTTCCTTATCTGAATAATCCAAGAACCCATCTCCTGAGGTTGTTTTAGGGATTAAATAAAACAATGGATGTAAAGATAAACAAGAGTCTACCAATAGTAAATAATAAAGAATACCTATTTACCTATTTAACAAATATCTAGTCAATATCTCCATGCACAGAATATTATGATAGGCAGGGTGAAAAAGACAATCCAACGTTCCTATCCTCATGGCGACATTTCACCCCTAGGGTTTTAATTACTGCAGGTGCAACCAAGGGTTTCTACCTTCTAGTTCTGCCCACAGAATAGTGCAACATGGCAACTTGAGGATTGTGCCTTTTCTTTAATTCTTTCAGTTTAATCTTTCCTGAGTATTCTCTTCCTTTTGGGATTTCTAACTCTATATCTGTGCATATTTCATGATAGTTTACTTTGTCTTTTTGAATTGCCCTTTGAGGATTTCTGTTCAGTTCTTTGATTTCATCTTTTATTCAAAGTACCTTATCAACTCTACTATTAAGAGCAAGTTTCAGGTTCTCTTCTGACATCCAATTTCATCGTTCCCTTTGTACCTGTCTTTTTATGACCTTTTGCTTTCTTCATGAGTGATATGATTGATGTCCTCCCAAAGCTTCCTTAATTAGTATTCAGTGCATCAGATCTGTTCTTGAGATGTTCTTGAAATTCAGATGGAATCTATTGAAGGTCCAACTCATGTGGACTTGTTTTAATATTCTTAAACTTCCACCTGAATTTACATATGCCCAACTGATGGCCAGTTCCACAGTCATCCCCTAACTTAGTTTTAGCTGATCTTCCAAAATTCTATAATGCAAAGTCCAGTTTTGATCAATGAGAAAATTTTTTCCAATTACTGTTCCTTACTTTGTTCTCAACTTTTGTATAATAGTTTTTGAATAATAGTTGCATTGATTGAATTTCCTTGAAGGCGAACAGCTATAATCCTATCACAGACTGCATTTTACTTTAAAATAGATCATGAACTGTCCTTTTTGTCTATAAAAGCAAAATCATTGCTCTGTAGTGTGCCATTCCCAGCAAAGTAAACCATAGGATTCTCTGATTCAAATTGACTAATACCAGCCCAGTTTAGCTCACTAATGCCTAGAATTTCAACTTTCATGAGTTCCATTTCATTTCAGTTGACTTCCTATTTTTTAGATTCATACTTCATACATTCCAAGGTCTGGTTATTACTAGATTTTTGCAGCTGTTTCTTCTCATCTTGATTTGTGCTTCAGCAGCAACCACTCCCGTATCATTTACCCCATTCACATGGTGATTGCACTTTGAGAAAGCAGCTCTTCCTTGGTCACATTTCAGGTGCCTTCAAACCTGAGAGGTCCACCCACCACACTGTCTCCAATAAGATTCTGCTTCCATTCATTTGGCCTTCAGTATCTAATAATGTTTCCAAGCTCGGCATATGTATTTCAGTGGCTACTTCCTCTGAAGTGGGCAGTCGAATCCTTCTTGCTGTCTCTTCTGAGTCTAGAAGCTCTGATGAACCTCTTCATTTGGGATGACTCTGCTGGAATTTGAAATGACCGTGGAATAGCTTCCAGCATCAGAGCAACACACAAGCCACTACAGTATGACAAAATGACAGACAAGTGGTGGTTGAAAGAATACACAGAGTCACTGCACCAAAAATAACTAGTCAATATCGCACCCTTTCAGGAGGTTGCATATGAGCAAGAACTGGTGTTACTCAAGGAAGAAGTTCAAGATTCAATGAATTATTAGCCCAAAACAAGACTCCAGGAATTGATATAATACCAATGAAAATGTTTCATAAAGTTGATAAAGTACTAGGAACAAAACAAATTAAAATGTTTCAACAAGTTGATGAAGAACTTATCTATACCAGAAAATTTGCAATAGACATACTTGGCCAAGTGACTGGAAGAAATCCCTATGTTCACCCACTGCAAAGAAAGGTGATCCAACGGGAGCTCCAGTTATAGAACAGTATCACATATCACCTACAAGTAAAATTTTACTGATAATCATACAACTATTTCAGCAATGAATTGACAGGGTGCTTCCAGTGGTTCAAGTCTGATTCAGAAGAGTGAGTTTGTGGACTAAGAGACACGACTGGTGAAGCTGGATGGATCTTGGCTAAAAGCAGAGAATGCCAGAAAGATGTATACTTGTGCTTAATTGACTATGCAAGTATTCTACAGTGTGGAACATAAAAGTCTATGAATATCCTTAAGAAGCATGGGACTTCCAGGACACTTCATTATGGTCATTAGGAACCTGTACTTGGATCAAGAGTCAGTTGTGCAGATAGAACATGAGCATACTGAAAGATTTAAAATCAGAAAACTTGTGTGTCAGGCTTGTATACTCTCATCATACTTATGTGCTAAGTAAAAAATCAGAGAACCTCGTTTATATGAAGAAGTAGGTGGCATCAAGATTGGAGAAAGATTTATGAGCAATCTGTAATGCACTATAGGCAGATGGCACAACCTGGCTTGCAGGAAGCAAGAAGGACTTGGAACACTTTGTGATGAAGATAAAGAACTGCATGCAGCCTTCAGGGTGGATTGCTACTCAGTGTAAAGAAAACCACAATCTTCACAACTAGAAC
>PVJH01006750.1:53390-98960 GCA_004026705.1 Nesogale talazaci
CTCTCTCTTTCTTTCTCTCTCTCTCTCTCTCTCTCTCTCTCTCTCTCTCTCTCTCTCTCATTATACTGTGATGTTGCTTATAAGTCCAGTTCTAAAGATTTCTTTGTTTTCCTAAAAAAATCATTTTGTTTTTGTTTTTGTTTTGTTTTGTTTTGCTTTTTGGCATCACTGCTCTCCGGTGGTGGGAGTAGGAGGCCCAGCCCCACTGCTGGAATTGAACCTCCGTCCCAGTGGGCTGCAGCCCCGCGCACAACCACTACGCCACCGGGGCTCAGCCCTATATATGATTTCTGTATCTATTTTTCTACCAATGAGCACTTGCACTTTTTTACTGGGAGCTCATACAACTCTTTTCACAATTCATCCATCCATCCATCCATGCATCCATCCACCCATCATGTCACGCACATTTGTACATTTATTGCCATCATCATTCTCAAAACATTTTCTTTATACTTGAGCCTTTAGTATCAACTCCTAATTTTTCCCTCCCTCCCCCACTCTCCTTCATGAACCCTTGATAATTTATAATTTTTTCATGTCTTACACTATCGGGCATCTACCTTCATCAACTTTTCTGTTGTCCATCCCCCAGGGAGGGGGGTTATATGTAGATTATTGTGATCAGCTCCCTTTTCTCACCCACCTTCCATTTCCCCTCCCTATCTATTATTATTGATCCTGAGGGATTTATCTGTCTTGGATTCCCTGTGCTTCCAGCTCTGATCTGTGCCCATGCCATTTTTCAGTTGCCTCATATGAATGTGAAAGTTGGACATTAAATAAGAAAGACTAAAGAAGAATCAATGCATTTGAATTGTGGTGCTAGAGAAGAATGTTGGAAGTTCCCTGGACTGCCTAAAGCACCAACAGGTCCATCTTGGAAGAAGTTGAGCCAGAGTGTTCCTTAGAGTCAAGGATGGCAAGACTTCATCTTACATACTTTGGGCAGTTTGTCTGGAAAGACTTGTCCCTGGAGAAGGACATTATCCTTGGTAAAGGGGAGGGGTAGCAAAAAAAAGAGAGAGACCCTCAACTGGATGGATTGACTCGGTGGTTGCAATAATGGGCTCAAATACAGGAAGGATTATGGGCATGGTGCAGAAATGGGTCTTGTTTTGTTCTGTTGGATACAGGTCCGCTCAGGTTAGAAGTGACTCAATGGCTCCTACCAACAATAATTTGCATGTACACAGGAAGGTTATCTTAAGGTTGCCTACCTTGTTTCTCTAACTTTATCTTTCTTGGTAATATGTCTTCGATTCTTTGTAAAGTCCTATCTGTAAGGCCAGCAGTTCAAGACCACCAGACGCTCTGTAGGAAGAGTAGCAGTTTCAGAAACGCAGAGCCAGTGCTACCCTGTCTTATAGGGTCTCTAGGAGTTGGCATCGACTCAGTGGCAGTAAGTTTGGTTTTTGGTCTTCTTTACCCTCTGTGGCAGTCTTGTGCTTCTGTTAATTTTATGATTGAAATGTAGGGGTGGAGTCTAGCCTGTTAATCTGGAGATATTCATTGAGTAGCCAATGAGGCCTCTATGTGGGCATGGCTTTCTCCTGAGACTTCTGGGAAATCTCGCGATATTTCCCTCGTGAAGATGAGAAGCTATCTTCCCTGGTTTTGGGGAGTTAGTCTAAGAGATGAGGAATCACGTACAAGACAAGATGGCAGTGTCTGAGAAGACGGAGAAGAAGCCACATGGCTTTGCCCTGATGGAGCCAGATCTCTGAAGCTGGAGAGGCCACATGGGGACCCCTGCCAGCGATGAGTTGCTTCTGCCATCACTGGATGCTGTTGATGAACCCTGAGGACTGGAAGTGAGGAGCCATGGGGAGACCCCTGCCAGCGCCGAGATTCTGCACCCTCCGACCTCTGACTTCGTGAGTTGGAAGGAGACATTATAAACTGGTATCGGGCATATGGGCTAATATTGGACTTATGACTTTGAACTGGACTGTATTGGGATGCTTTCTCAGTGTTCCATTCCTTTTGTATATAAACTCTTTCCTTACATCCACATGCGTGTCTATGAAATTTTTTCCTCTAGTCTACACCGACTAAGACACCCTCGATCCAAGTATATTTCTTTCTCTTTCAAATGGTTTCCCACAATTATTTTCAAATTTAAGTACTTTATCACCTACTATATGCTATACTTTTTCAACTACTGAGTTCAATAATACATTGCAATGGCCACACAGAACTCATCCACAACTTTAGTGATCAGAGTGTTTATTAGAGAAGATAATGGGTTACAATGTAGGTAAAAAATGCTCAGGATACAGTTGTCCAATCAGGTCACATTTACAACGTTCTTTCAATGTTGTTACTAAATACCCAAAGGGCATCCCACTCCACTGTAAATCTCAACGCAAAGGCATTTATCTCAAGGTCTTTGGCTCAGTGGACTCAGCTCCCTCAATTAAGTGCTCAGAAGCACTCTATTCCAGTGGTTCAACCAGAATACATACAGCTCCAACACCATAGGTCAGCAAACAGAGTTCCTTCAGTTTAAGTGCCCAGATCTGTGGGTCGCGACCCCATTGGGGGTTGAATGACCCTTTCACAGCGGTTGCCTGATTCACAACAGATGCAAGATTAAAGTTATGAAGTAACAAGGAAATAATTTTATGGTTGGGGGGTCACCACAATATGAGGAACTGTGTTAAAGAGTTGCGGCATTAGGAAGTTGAGAACCACTGGCCCAGATGCACCTCATTTCTGCCCCAAAGCACTCAGCTTTACTTGTTGTGAAGGCAGGGAAGTCCACAACTCTGTCTCACGCTCCAGCTCCTGGTTTTGTTGCTGTTTTGTACCTTTGCCAATCCTCTGATGTCACAGCTGTCTTGTAGACTAAAAATCTTCATTGAGCATAAATCTCTGGTTCCAGATGATGCACTCCACTCTTAGTTCTTGCTGGTATTGAAATCCTCCCCCCAGCCCACTGCTTCTCAGAGACCTCATTTTATAACCAGCAGGTTAGCAATCATAAGGAATCTTATTAACAACTACTTATAGGTGAATTCTATTAGGGTCCTCCCCCATCTTCTTTCCTAGACTCATGCAAGAAAGTCATTTGGTAGGAGTTACAGAGCCACATTAAATAATTCACTGCCCCTGCAGTTTTCCAAAAAATCACTTTTAATTATTTGTTGATAGTGTCCAACTCCCTGTAGAGGATCCTTTATTCTAATGGTTGTTTACTAATCTTTATTCCAATCTCTTTATTAAATTAAAAAAAATCCTCCAGCGAATGCCACATTATATTGCCCACCTCATAGCCAAGTTTTTGAGAAGTAGTTCTACTTTGTGTGGGGATTACTTTATTTCATTGTGTTATGCCAGGTTGCCTAGAGAAACATATCCAGAGACACGTATATATGTATGAGAGACCTTTCTATAAAGAAGCAATTATATATCAAGAAAACATTCCAGCCCAGTCCAGTTCAAGTCCATAAGTCCTATAGTATTTCTTAAATCCCCTTTCATACCCATTCAGCCACACACACTAATGCAGAATGCAAGAAGATCACAGGCCAGTGGGTGCAAAGTCTTCTAGATCCAATGACAGTGGAAACATCTCCACAACACTGGCTGCTATCAGCATGGCCCTAAGTGACTCCTCAACAGGAAGGTAAAGCAAGGAGAGAGAGGAGAGGTTCCCAGGACCCTCCTTATGAGAAGGTCACAGCCACAAGTAGGTACCCTCAGGCTGTAACCTAATTGACAGGCTAGAAGACTCCATCCCTGCACTCTAGTTATCAAGTCAACATGTGATTATTTAACTACCATACTCAGTTACCAATCAACTTCAGTAGTTTCATTTCTATCCATTGTGTATGTTCATGAGTTAGCGCACTATATTACGCACAAATCGGGGAATGTGAACAAAGTGCAAATAGAAGATACTATAATTGTGCCCCCAAATCTATGCTTGTTATTTCTATTTTGCTCCTAGCTACTCTTAAATTACAGCATTATCTCAATGCAGCCACCTGGATCCTATGGTTGCTATTCCTTTCCTTTTTATCAAGCAGGAGTGAATAACTGGTCCTCCATGTCTCATGAATTCAGATGTAGAACTTTGCAAGTATTCAGATGGAAGTCTTCTTTACTAAGCTCATAGAAAATGAAGGGAAGATGTGATTACAAAAAAAAGTTTCCAAGGAAATTAATCTCTTCTTTATTCATTCTTGGACCCAATTTTATAATGGAATAATGAATGCATTCACTTATTATTTCCTTCATTGCTTCACCTGAACCTACTGGCCACTCTGAAAATGACTGAAAGTATTGCAAGCAGGCATCAAGTACTGTACAATATGATGGAATGGTGTGTTCAAACAAAAAAAAATAAAAAGATTTAAAAATCCATCTCCAGATTTAATTTGAATGTCACGAGAGAAAGTCTCTACTCCAGACAGTCCCAATCCTGGGTACTCACAGAAGCAGTTCTAGCCAGCCCCATATGGTTGGCAGGAGTTAGTTTTAACTCAGTGATAGTTAATTTGGTTTTGAGTTTTTTACAGGAAATGCATAGCATAAAAGGAGCAAGTTCAATAATACTACTGGAAAGCACATTAAAAATATATGAAGTAAATTTCTAGGATAGATCTATTTTCTCCAGCAAATCAATGACAACAAGAAAAAAAATGAAAGTGGGAGCTCTCCTGGAATAAAAAAGACTTAAAGAGCAAAAGACCTAATCATGTTAACTGGATCTTATTTGGATCTTAATTCAAAATAACAAAGAAAAGATGGCAACATTAGATTTTACCTTCTTAATTTTAGCTTGCTGTTGAATTTTATTGATTTTTGCATAGCTCAGTGATTTGTATATTTAAAATTTCCCACAGATGAGTCTGCATATTATCCAGATATAATTATCTATGCAGAGGGTGGTTCCCATCTCAGTGATCAGCATCATTTCCAGACTAGCTCTGGTCTCACATATTTATGTGAAATTAGATCTATTCGGCTGTTTAGCATGGAAGAGGTACCTCTGAATGTGGGACTGTGTAAATTATGCTAGAAAAAAATCGTTATCACTGAAGTTATGCTGGAACAATTTTTAACTTTTTGATCATTTATTTTGCTTTGGCTGTTGTTGAGAATATACAGAGTAAAGCACACATTAATTTAATAATTTCAACATGTGGAATATTTTTCACATTGAAATATTTGTGGAATATTTGACTACTTTAGTTGTACAGTCACACTAACCTTTCATTTCTGTATCATTCATTCCTCATGAACATAAGCTCACTGTATTTCAGGGTGTCACAAACTTTTTAATAAAGAATATTCTATGTACCCTTCAATCCCCTGAGTGGTTCAAATGGCTAAATACTTGAGGTCTAGCCCAAAGGTTGGTGATTGGAAACCAACCAGAAGCATTTAGAAAGTCAAGCCTGGTCATCCACTTCAGAAAGCTCACAGATTTGTCAACCATCTGTGCCAATTCTACTATGCACCTATGGGTTTATCATAAATCAGCAGTGGGTCAAAAACAAATCATAGCTACAGAAGACTAGAGTCCTGAGTGGTACAAACGATCAAGCACTCTCTCCTACTAACTGGAAAGTTGGTAATTCGAACTTACCCAGATGTGCCTTGGAAGAAAAACCTGGCTATCTCCATCTAAAAAATCCCAGCGATGACAACCCTTGGGAGTGCAATTCCACTCAGAAATGCCACAGAGCTCCATGGTGGGTTAGTGAGCTGGCAGCAACTCTTTGTTCTTAGGTTTTAAAATATGTATAGCCATAAAATTTAGAAATAAAAAAGTACATAAATGAATTTTTCAATAGTACTTTAAAAATAAAATTAGATTGGTCTTTCTGTTTAGAATAGATGTCCCCCCCCAAAAAAAATAACAAAACTAGGTCAATTTGCTAACCCAGTTCTGTAAGTACTGCTCAAATTGAATACAAATGTGGAATACTATTTACCTTTCTACTTCAGGCCTTTAGCATGACCTAAAAAGGCCTCCAGGTGATATAGAGAGCAAACAGTCCCTATGTGTTACAAGTAGCATATAATAGCAGATGCCCTCTTGGAAAGATAAGAGATATTGAAAGTACAAAGGCCTAATTGATAACAGATTTTCTCAAAGGAGCATTTAGCAAATTCAGCTCACCACAAGCTTCATCTGAAATATTTCTTTTTTTTTGGGGGGGGGGGCATCACTGCTCTCCGGTGGTGGGAGTAGGAGGCCCAGCCCCACTGCTGGAATTGAAACTCCGTCCCAGTGGGCCGCAGTCCCGTGCACAACCACTACGCCACCGGGGCTCAGCCCTTTCTGAAATATTTCTTAAAAAAAACACAACCTTCTAGACTCCTCATGCAGAGAGATACATAACAATTTTCATTCTGTGGGTCTTGGATGGGTCCCTTCATATATGTTAACCAAGCTCTTCAGATAATTCTTAGGTAAATTCAAGTTTGAGAAACACTGCTCTAAATGAATTTGTCACCTTGGTGGTGTGCTGTTTATGAGTTGGCTGCTAACCGCAAGGGCAGCAGTTCTAAATCACCATCCAATTCTCCAGAGAAAGACAGGACTTAACAGGCTTGCAAAGAGTTATACTCTCAGAAACCTACAGGGGCAGTTCTGAGTCAGAGTCAACTCAGTGGCACTGATTTTATTCTTATGGTTTAGGCAAAGGACACTCAAATCTCTTCTTCCCTGACACCAGTCAGTTGTGCTTCTGGAAGGTGACAAGTCCAGAAAACAGGGAAAGTATTCAATAGCAAGAAATCGTCATAATTTTTATGTTCTTTCCCAAGTTTGCTTAGCATGCATTCCCAGTTCTTCATTTTACAACCACCTAGGCAGCTTAAAAAATATCAGTGCATACAAACTAGTCTCAGAGCTCATTAGTTAATTGACTATAGTGGAGTCCAGATTTTTTTAAAGCTCCCTATGTGGTTTTAAAATGAAACTACATTTGAAACCCCCTGAGGCTGTTTTGCAACAGGTACTTGAAATGTTAGCCAACATTCTGCTTCTTTAAGAAAATAGCTCAAGTTCCAATCCACTCTGTCCCCAGGGTTTATGTAAATATGCAGTTTTGTTAAAGTGAGGTGGATAGGATAGGCTTGGATTTCAGTTTTTCTTTCTCACCTCTGACTATAATTGTCCCTTTTGCTGAATTTTTGTTTTCTATACTGTCTAGGCATCTAAGTTAAATGTGAAATTCAACTTCTTTCCTCACCATCAATAAAGCTTCACTAAATTAAAGGAGACAATACAAAACAAACAAACAAACAAACAGCCAGACAATACTAAGAATGGCTTGGTGCCTTTCAAAGTGTTTTTTTTAACTTTACTTGAATATTCTCACAACACTTAACTTCTCTGCCACATTCCTTAGTTTTCTCATTTACCTTCTCCTCCCTTAAGAATGGAAACTGAATAGAGTGCAAAATCACCTCATTTCTTTAAATATAAAGAAAATTGCCTGAAAAGATCCTTAAATTGTTTCTAGGCTCTTCATTTTCCCTTTGTAAGAATCTCCTTAGGTCCATGTTCATTTCATACACTAAATTCCCTCCCCCACTACATTGGTCCAAGTGCTGTTACTCAAAATGTGTAATTCATACACTCCCTGTTCTATTTAGTTTCAGCTAAAATATGTCTATGTTGGGTGTTTCTCTCATCTATGCAAAAGTTCATAGTGTAGTAAAATTTACTGCAATATGGAGCAGATGGGGGGATTTTCTGAGTTTCAATGCAACGGTAAAAGAAAAAAAATGTTCTCCAACTCAAGTTTCAGCCTCTCAAGTTCTACTTGTACAGTAACACACAGACTAGCTTTTGATCATGGAAAGTCTTGTGATAAATAAGTTTAACTCAAATTCAGTTTATTAAATATATATATATATATATATATATATATATATAATTTGCAGTAAAATGTACAAAATTTGTTATGGAGCAAATTTTGTTTTAAATTCAGAAATTCTGAGCATGTTCTAAATTGTATGGGCTCCCAAGGTTGGGGTGCCTTTGGTCTGCTTAATCTCTGGCCTTGTATACGTAAAATTTGAAAATCTGGAACAGAGACAAAGTTCATGTGTAAGAATAAAATGAGGAGATAAACGTTGGATAATAATTTTTTTTAATATACAAAAACGTGCATGGACAAAATTAAATACAAGACATAAGATGGGACTATTCACAAAAGGAAAATCAAAGAGTCAATAAGCACATGGAAAGATGTTGCTGGGTTAATGCAAATTAAAAATTTTAAATATAAATAAAATCAGTGAAATACTATATTCTACTCTAGGAAAAAATACAATTTTACCAAGATCCATCAAAGACGTGACAAAGTCCAATTGATCTGACAACTTCTCTTAAAATTAGAGATCTTAAAAATCATCTCCCGGGCTGAGCCCCAGTGGCATAAGTGGTTGAGTGCGGGACTGCAGCCAGCAGGCTTGGAGGTTCAAATCAACCGGCGGCTCTCAGGAGAAGCACTGGGTAGCGTCCATGACCACCAGAGGCAGTGATGCCCCTCCCCCCAAAAAACAAACAAAAAACAAAAAAAAAAGAATCATCTCCCATTGGATTAATTCTGAATCAAGGCAAGACAGGCTCTGAATCTAATAGGCTCTGCAAAGCATGTGCCTTATATAACAATCATCATACATCATAGCTGTCATGTTTTTAAATGTTTTTGCTGATTTTCTCCTATAAACTATAAACCGAATCATAAATCACACCTATGTTGATCGCAATCATATTCCTATCACTTAGTAGAGACCCTTCCATATGGTTACTGCTCATGAATATTGTAGTAGATAAATGAATAATAATTTCAATATAAGAGTATTATTTGGGGGGAATCTGCAGTCTATTTTAAAACCAGTGGAGGAAACAGCTTTACATTTGTGTTACAATGTGTAGGAAATACTTTTTGTTCTTTAATTTTTTACTGATCTATAATTCACATCATCAAATTCAGTAGTTCACTCCTATCAAGAAGGGCTGTGTAATTATTGCAACCAATTTGGGAACTTTTTCTCCCTTTTTTTACACTTTGATTTCATTTCTCCCCACCTCTCCCTCCATGTCCTCAGTTCATCTTCAATCCCATTTCTGTCCCCCTACTTCCAACATCCCAATTTCCCTATACAGGTGAGCATGCAAAACCAGGCAGACATTAAGCAAGGATCCATTAACGAAGACCACACAAAACTGACAGAGATCTCAATCTAAGAGAAAGCAGAGAATATTAAACTTTTAGAACAAATTCATGTTTGCTCCCTATGAAGATCATATTAAAGATGTTACATTCTAGCCTATGCAAAATCCATTGCACAAGGGTCATCATCTGATTTGGGCACTATTGGCGTTCTTAGCCTATACCCACATTGGGGATTTGCTAGGTACTCATCCCATGTAGTGACCCTGCAAAATGGATCTTGGGCTACCACTATCATCCATAGCTTTTGACAATCAGATTATCTAGGACTCAGACACTGGTACCATTTCCTTTTCCAGATTTGGATCATATTAACCTTTGGATCACCCAGGTAGGTGTGCTTCTTTCATGCAGAATTAGCTGCCTTCTCAGCTAGCTTTTGGTTTTGAAACAAATCTTTAAGAGCCCGGGTGCCGCCTGGTTTCTTCTCCACATTTTTTGACACCTCTGTGTTCAGTGATCACTTTGTGAGAGAAGTACCAGGCAGGGTCATGTCATAAAATTAATTGCTCTTATATAGGGCTAAGGCCCAGTGAAAGCTCGAAATCCATTCTTGTAACTGTTTTGTCCTTAAGTTCCTGATTTGAATTTAGGGATACAATTGTCATTTTATTGTATAACATTGTGGATCATCTCCCTTGGGAGAAAAAGCAACTGTGTTGATAGTAACATTATTTTAACCAATGGTATAGCATAGTTGGCTAGAGAATTTCATACATATGTAGGAATTGTTACACTCCATTACATGAGTAGTTAGCTCTGAGATGTGAGTGACTGGGTGTGAATGACTCTGAGATGTGTATGACTAAGATGTGAATGACTGGGTGTTGGATATATGAAAAGACCTTCAACATCTCTCAGTGATAGGTGCAGAACTATTGTCTGGTAGACTAAATCTTATTGCATAAAGACAGAGAGCATGAAAAATGTCAGTATATGTTGATTCTGGGTCACCATTCCATGGGCACCTTAGAAGCAATGGGTCTGATCAGTTCTCCTTCCTTAACCTTAGGCAAGGTTAATCTTTCATTCTGCTTCATCTTTCATTATGACTTTTAAGCTGCTATTTCCAAGGAGTATTTAAATTCCTTTGGCCTATTTCACTTATTAAAGTATCAAATTTGGGTCCTTCTAGTGTAGTCTATGAATGATATTATGCATCTCAGTAGTACAGAGCCTAATGTTCAGGTCATTTATATGGCATTGACTTGCATCACCAAAGATTGGTTAACAACTGGGTCATAAGTGACCAGTTAAGATTAAAATACCATGCGTGTTTTATCCTTGGAGTTAAGTATTTCCCCTCAATGTATGGGTGTTCCACTTGGCCCACCCACAACTCAAAGTGCATTTGCCTTCTCCAATGTCTGCATGAGCCCCCCATTCAACCCCAACCTCTTGATCTGATTTCTCAATAAGGCCTACGAATTGCTCCTATAGGACTGTTCTGTAAATGTGCTTTGACTGTAGAATACTGCCATATGTTGGGAGTTGATTGATCTTCTCTTTCTTCTACCCATATGGGAAAGTGAGCCTTCCTATAGTAACACCGCCTCTCTTCACATGGTCTTGAGGTGCTATATATAATAAAGGGATGATATATAGTATGTGGGATCAAGTTGCATTCACTGCCTTATTGGTTGGGGAAGGTTATAGGTTGGTAGTTTAGGAGGTTACATGTTCTGAGAATTGGAGGCTGTCTGTCTTGGTTTTATCCTCATAGTAGTAACTCACAATAACATGATGGTCTACAGATCATTCCATATCGTAAGGTGTGCCATGATTTCAACACCTTGGCTTTTAAGGGATGCATAGTACTCTATTGTTTGTATGTACCTTGGTTTCTTTATCCATCCATCAACTGAGGGGAATTTGTGTTGTTTCCCACTTCTTACTATTGGGAACTGTACGGCTTTAAATACGGGGAAGCATTTTTCTGTTTATGTTCTCTCTTGTGCTTCATAGGGAAATATGCACAACAGAGGTATTGCTGTGTCTTTCTATTATCAGTTGTTTCAGGCAGTGGTGGTCATTTCCCACAATGGTTGTGTATGTTTGCAATCCTGCGATCAGTATATGAGAGCCTTAATCTCTCCACATGCCCTCTTACCATATGTTGTTCCTGGATTTTTGCTTTCAAATTTTGATATCGTTGTGGATGTAATAACTCAGTTGTTTTGTTTACAGTAAGTGGTTCAGTAACTTTTTTGATTTGAGATGGACTTATTTGTTACTGAAGGCTAAAAGATTTATTTCAATTTTAATGTTCCTCCTCTTATTTTTTTATCATCTCAGACTACTATTGACGCTTGAGCAATAAGGATTCTGGAGGGACTTTCATTGCTTCTAAAGAAACATACTATGTAGATGTACATAGTCCCTCTCAATCAACAACAATATTCCAGTAAACTCTCCTATATATGGTTATTCCCTGCCCATCCTTCCTTTTTCCCTCCTTGATAACCTCACCTTTCCCTCCTTTTCCCAGTTCCTGCCAGAGTTCCTGGCCTTCTAAAAGTCATCAAAGCCTTGATCATTGGTATTTCAACTACATTTATTTTTCTTTGTTTTTACTTATTTTCTTCATTTTTAGTTAGAACAGTGGTATTATTAATTATTTATATTTGTAAGATTGGGTTTGCCAAGCCTAATATTGTTTAGTCTTGAGTGTGCCTTGCAGTGTTTAAGAGAGTTTTCATTGTTTTCTATTGATGAATGTACAAGAGCTTGTATAGTCATTCCTCTATAATTGGGATATTTGGTTCTTGCTATGTTTTTGCGATTGTGGAAACAGCTGCAATAATCACATATGTGCATTTGCCTGTTTGGTTGCATTCTTGCCTGGGTGAAGCAGTGTTTATTCATTTCTACGCAGTCATGACTAGATGTAGATTCTTCCCACCATGTTTTGCAAACTACAGTCCAACAACAGTTTCCAGCCTCTTTTCCTAAAAAGGGAACCCAACTATAATGATGCATCTAGGAAGACTATGTTTTCACATCATTATCCCACAAAAATATGAACTCATTATCGTCCATTCTTGTTTTCATACTTATAGACTGGTAGGCACATGGTTTAAAACAATGTTTTCCAAAGTGATCACTACAGCACTGTGGGGGATGCTGGAATGATCCACCATGCTGCAAAAGCAGACACCTACACTATATTCTGAATTGTGGGCCATTGTACAAAAGGGTTTTAATTGCTTGGGGGGGGTGCTGACTATTTCTTTTCTGAAAAGGGGAAAGTAGGCAAAATAAGTTTAGGAATCAATGGCTTAAAATATATATTTCTATTTTTGACTTGGTCCATGAAAAGATTTAACTTTCTTTTGAGCTTTTTTTCCCTCTTATTATAAAACTCAAAAAAAAGAAAAGAAAGTTGTTGTTTTCTTTTTTTTTAAATGTGCTCACCTACACATCTGGAAGCAAGAACTGGTGTGTTTGAAATATTCAGACTGCAACAGAATGTTTTATTTCTGTAATACCTTGACTACAGTTGACATTTTTTCTCATTAAAATAATTGTTGGTTTGGGTGGAATTCTACCAGATGTCCGTGTACTCTTTCCCCATTCCTGATTCATTTCTTCAAACTTATGTAATACTTTCAAGATTGGTAATGTAAATCATTGAACTTGTACTTGAGATAAAAAAATTAAAACTACCATTGCCTTTACTACCAGAAATTAATTATTGTCCTTTCATTGTCCATATGTAGCTAAATTATCATAAATATCATATATATTATCAATGCAAGTATTTTGTGGAGTATTATAATTTGGATATTCCTACAGAAAATATTATGTAAGGGTTAAAAAAGTATTTTCATTGTAAAATTCAGGGTGAAGATAAAATTAACTGTTCTTTTTCAATGTTTTTTTCTCTGATCCTAAAAATAATAAAATTTTACTGAAAAATTTTCTAGGGGAACATCTTTGAAGACTGTTGTCAATTAAATGTTAAGCATCTTACTAAATTTATTTCAAGATTCAGGGGACCTTTTAAAATAATAAGATGTTTATTATTTTTTAATCATTTTATTGGGACTCATGCATCACTTTTTACAGTACATAAATACAAACAAATGTGCCACGTACCTTCACATGCCTGCTGCCATCATCATTCTCCAAATATCCACTTTTCCACTTGAGCTCTTGATATCTGCTTCTCATCCTTTCCCCTCCATCCTTGCTCCTCCATCCCCCACCAACCCTCAATACTTTAAAAATTATTATTGTTTTGTCATATCTTACACTGCCCAATGTCTTCCCTTGCCCACTCCTCAAATGTCTGTTCTACTGATAGAAGGTTATATGTAAATCCTTGTGGTTGATTCCCCCTAGACATTTATTATTTTTGAAAAATTCTAATTCCACACTGCAGGCTGGTTGTGTTGCAGAAACAGTAGGCTCACGCCCCCAGAAGTGGCTGAGTGTATGTAAATCCTTCTGCCACCACTGAGAAATGACACTCTTCTTATGAGAAACTTGAGAAACAGAAAAAATGCAAAGGCAATCCTCATAAACATCAGTCTTTTAAAAAATATATATCCAAAATATCTAAAAGCAAAATTGTTTTCAAAATCATATTGCAACTATTAAAGGCTGGATGGATTCTATGATTTTATGTTTTTTTTTGAGAGTGGAATTTCACATGAAACAACAGACATTCTTTACACATGGCCACAGTTTTTACCTGGGTCCTACTATATATGCTCAATATCTTTCTCCCAAGAAAGGGATTTTGATTAAACTTGGAATCCACAAAGTTCTTAATTATATTGTTGTTTAATTTGCATCAGGCATTAGCCATGAATATATAGATATATAATGAAAACAAAATCGTTGGAAAGAAATTAAATTGTAAATTATTTAGTATGTGCGTTTTTGATTAAATATACATAGAGCCATACAAATCTATTTACCAGTAAAAGTCTTGGACAGAAGCTCCCAATTGTGGTCCACTGGGAATCCTGGGGCCATTTAGCAATGTTGGAGAAATTTGTGGAGACCTGGAGGTGTTTGCAGGTAAGCATTGGACTGCTAATTGAGCAGTTGGTGACTCAAACCCACCAGCCTCTGCTTTAAGGAAAAGTTAGGTTGTCTGCTCCTGAAAAGAGTCATAGTCTCGTAAAAACTATGCAGGGTCTGTATAGTAGAAATTAACTTAGTTTTAGACTATTTTTTATTATTTGTAGAATTTTGGGTTTTCACTAATAAAAGGCCTGAATGCTTATGCCATCTAATCAGTAGAGACAAGAGATGCTACACAACATTTTGCAATGAAAGAGAATAATCCAACTTAAAGTGTTAATATAAATAGTCCTGAAATTACAAAAGTTTCAAGTTAGAACAAACCACAATTAAGATGTTCTATTTTTTTGACGGCTGTATTTGTTTGTGTTTTTATTTTTGAGGTAGCTGGAATTTTTCATATAACTTATTGCTAATAATATGTACTACATAGTGGGTTGTAGCACATAATTTGCTGATGTTATCATTCTTGAATATTCACTTGCAGATATTCAAAAGTTGGCTTGATAGAAATACTGAATTTTTAAAGTAGTGATAGTGAAAACAAAAGAAAAAAGAGGTATTTCACTTACAACAGAACTTATTTCCATTAGAGTCATGGAAACAAAATCCTCTCATGTGTCAGGGACTCTTGGCCAACATAGGCAGATCCCATAAAAGCTACATATAACATACCTAGAATACCATTGGGCTGCTTTTGGATGAGCTCAGTCTTCTGTAGACTTCAAGCAGCATGTAACATGTAATCTCTTTGTCTAACTAACACAAGGAGGCCTGAGGTTTTAGTCTCTACCATTATCAAAACCATGGACCCTGCCAGAACAAATGAAGATAAACTGGTTGTCTAATCAGCGGGGTCTTCAAAGGCTCTCCTTTAAACAATAAATTCATAACCCACTGCAGTATATTTGCTGCTCTGGCACAAATATGTAAGGACCTTTTTGGATAAAGTCATCTAGCAGCTAACCACACAGGTAATCCTTTCTTGGGGATTGTCCAGACATTTTCAGGCAGGATACAAACAACTGCGAGTTCACGTAGTAGAAACCCAACTTGCCTAACCTGATTCCTAACTTAATGAAAACTATGAATGAGATATGGTCACCTTTTATATCACTACCATAAAAAAATCCCTCCATTCTAGAATAAAGCTCCCAAAGAACTATATTTGCAGAGTTTTATAAATCAAGACTGAATGGAACAACATTTCAGCATGTATGCTGTCAAGACATGGTTTTGTGAAAAAAGGAGACTGTGACTGTATGTTCTCATCTGTGCTCCTGTCACCTCCTCCTCATGGAAGCCAGTAGGAATGACCTATTCTTTTGTGTGTTGCATAACATCAGACAGGATGATACATTGAATTTATTGAAAAGAAGAACTTAACCAAAGAAAGGCTGATACCTTGTGTTTTCTTAAGCTCACTTTTCTTTTTGTAGACAATGGAATTGTTTTGGTGAAGTAAATGCTAAATGAAAATCATCATGTCATGTACTTGAAATTTCAGTTAAAAATCTCTCTTCTTTATGTAAAACAGCAACACCTAGTTGCCTACATAGTAAAATGTAGTTACCTATGATTCTTTGGGACATAATTAACCCCCAAGCCATTTCCAAAATATAATTTTTTTTGCTCCAAAAAAAACCATTTGTTCATCGGCAAAGAATACCGTTTAACATTAACTCCAAGGTCTTGGAAAAGTCAAGATCTGCTTTCTGTGTTACAGTTTCATCATTTCTAAGATAAGGAAAGGAGGAAACTTAAAAATACTGGGATCCTGTGCTACTACTTTTTTAACTTATCACACTGTAATTTCTATAGCAAACGTAGTAGTTTTTAGCATAGTTTATTAGGCTGACTATCATTTTAAGAGAGCTGGGATTATCATCCTCTTATTTATTATTTCTTCAATACATATCTTAGTACTTTGCACAAAATATGGTAAAGTCAAACAAGCAACAACAAAATCACCTTAACATGAAATTAGCAAGAAATGTATGATTATAAAAAGGGTTTACAAGCCAAAGTATAATTTTATAGAATAATGAAAAGAATGCAGAATTCTAACATATATAAGATTATGTATGTTCAAACTCTCTCTTCATATATAAACATGTATACACTAATTTCTTACCACTATTTTAGCATATCTACCTTAATATGTATATGCATATTTTACATAGATTTGTCAAGTCAGCTCCCATTCATAATGACCCAATGCACAATGGAAGGAAACATTGTTTGGTATTTGTCGATCCATATGGCATAGCAATTATTTAATTATACTATTGCAGTAAGAACCTAAAGATAAAGTAGAGCTCCCATTGTAGTCAGCAATCTTTTATTGAGGAGTAAGCAGAGCCTGATGTGGCAATGCTATCCCGGATTGACATGCACAAGGCTGCAAATATTTTGTTTCACTTTAATGATCTACTTCCTTGGGTCCGTATACCTAATAATGGGTCATCATATTTAATCCTACTACTTGTCTGTCAATTTGTTGTCAAGTGGTGGTTTATGTGTTGCTGTAATACTGGATCCTAGGTCATTGGTAGTTCAAATACTAGCAGGGTGACTAAAAAGGAATGGCTTTAGCAGAGCTTCCAGACTAAGAAGAACCTATGACTAGAGGTTCAAAAAAAATGAACTAGAGTGCACAAAGATAGATAGGCATTACTGAGCTGGGATGGACTGATGTTGCCCCTTTGGAATCAGAAAGTCATAAGTTACTATGCCAGGAATGACACAATCCAAAAGAATGGTTTTGCATTCATCATCAAATATTTTTCTAAGATCTATCTCACAGTGCAATATTTCCTGTGATAGGATTATATTTATCTACCTCCAAGGAAAGCCAATCACTGCAAATATTATTCAGAGTTATGCAACAATCACTAAGGTTAGTGATGCAAAATTAAATAATTCAAACTTCAGTTCGAGATCAGTCAAACATGCAGTCAAGAAGCATTAATAATTGGTGATTGGAACACAAAAGTTGGAAACAAAGAGGAAGGAACAGCCATTAGAAAAGTAGAGGGGGGCTGAGCCCCGGTGGCGTAGTGGTTGTGCGCGGGACTGCGGCCCACTGGGACGGAGGTTCAATTCCAGCAGTGGGGCTGGGCCTTCTACTCCTACCACTGGAAAGCAGTGATGCCCCCCCCCCAAAAAAAAGAAAAGTAGAGGGGTCAGGTTGAGCCCCGGTGGTGCAGTGGTTGAGTGCGGGAAAGCGGCCCACAGGCTTGGCCGTTCAAATCCAACAGCAGCTCTCCAGGAGCAAGGCTAGGTAGCTCCCACGACCAGCAGAAGGCAGTGATGCCCGCCCCCCCCTGCAAAAAAATGTAGAGGGGCAGCATAAAATTGGAAGACCTTCATCAAGATGAACTGATGCAAGGGTTGCAACAATAAGGTCGAACATAGAAACAATTGCAAACAAGAGACAGGACTGGGCAGTGTTTAGTTCTGTTGTACGTAGGGTCTTTATGAGTCAGAATTCAGCTTATTGCAATGCTTCTTTCCTTTTTGTTTGCTCAGTGTATTATAAATCTTATTTGGTTATGTTGCCACCCACTCAGTCAGTCATTCCAGCCAGAAGCATTTTTTTTGGCCACACAGACATTCAATTATTATGTTCAATCAGTTTATCCCTCAAAATATTTTAAAATAAATTTTCTTATATTCATCCATGAGTTCTGATGGCACTGTAGGTTCAGAGTTAGGCTCCTAATTGAAAAACTCTGCAATTCAAATATTTTTAGGCATAGGAACCCCAGCAAGCAATTTCATTCTGTCCTGTAGGTCACTATGAGTGTGAAACCACTCAATGGAAGTGGTATAAATTTTTCTGTCCATTCACATAACAGCTTCCTTATTTCAGATTTTAATCTAACATCTCACATTTACAATGACTTCTTAGGTATATATGTTTGTTAAGGTCATCACCCAATAACTAATTAAGAAAGGGAAGGTAAGACAGAATGTAAGAATGTTATTATTTTGCTGGCAATTTTTGACATTTAGGTTTAAATCTCCTTCCCCCTATTTGTACTGCCTCTTTTCATTCATAATGTCTCCTTTTTAGGAGAGGATGAACACAAAAAACCTCTAACAGTGGATGGAAATTTTGTTTTTTAGTCCACAAAAATACTTAGATATGTTGTTATTATTGTTGCTAGGTGCCATTACATTGATTCCAATTCACAGTGACCTTGTGTACAATAGAACTTAACACCACCCAGTTCTGAACCATCCTCACAATTGGCATATTTGAATCTGCGGATGCAGCCACTCTGTCAAATCATCCTGTGGAGGCCTTCCTCTTTTCCCCTGGCCCTCCACTTTACTAAGTATGATAGTCTCTCCTGGTAACATGTCCAAAGTATGAGACGAAGTCTCACTATCCTTACCTCGAAAGCACATTCTATCTGTACTTCTTTAACGACAAATTTGTTTGTTCTTTTGACAACCCATGGTACTTTTGATATCTTCATCAACACCCTAGTTCAAATGTATCTATTTTTTATGTCCAACTTTCACATGCATATGAGGAAAATAGAAATGTCCTGACTTGGGTTAGACACACCTCAGACTCACTGTAACACCTTTGATCTTCAAAACTTTAAAGAGGTCTCCCCAGCAGATTTACCCAATGCAATGTGAAATTTGATCTCTTGACCTCCATGAGCACTGATTGTGAATCCAAGAAAAACGAAATCCTTGAGAATTCAATTATCGTCTCCATTTATCGTGATGTTATTTTTTGATCCAGTTGTGAGTATCTTTGTTGTCTTTACATTGAAGGCTGCAACCTTTGATGTTCACTAGCAAGTACTTCAAGTCCTTTTCACATTCAGGAACCAAAATTGGGTCACATGCATATCATGTTTTAACTAATCAACAATTTTACAGTGAAGGCATAATGATCAATGGAACATTCTCAAATAAGGAACACAATGGAGTTTGGTAACTTCCTTAGATTACATAATCATAGTGAACTCGGCTATAGCTAATGAACTAGCAAAGCATTCAGTTTTTTCAAATTGGAGACTTGCCTCTTCAACACTATGTTCTGATATTTATTATTTATATTGAAAGGCGCTTGAGCTTTAACTTGATTTTTCATATAAGTAATTGATTATCTGCTCGACATTTAGACCCTTACATGATTCTGACTTAGGATATTGAACATTTTCTCTTTCCACTTATGTACTTAATTTGATTCTTATGTATTCCACCTTGAGAGATCTATGTGTATCATCACCATTTTTTATGTTAAAAAGAAAACATTGGATGTGATAATTCTTGCAAAAAATGGATGTGATCATTCTTGCAAAATTCTATCATGTGATCTCTGGTGCCATTTCCATCACAGAAGCCATACATTGTTCCTATTGATTCCACTTATTTGTTTCTCACTTGCACCTTATAGTCACCAGTAATTATAAATGCATCTTGATTACATCTTTGATCAAGTTCAGACTGTAGAAGCTAGTAATACTCTGTAATATCCTTGTCTTTGGTATTAGTGATGGGTGCATAATTAGAAATAATAGCCATATTAATGGAATATCTTTGTAGACATATGAATATTATCATATCCCTGGCAGCATTGGACTATATAATACATCTTGAGATGTTCTTTTTGTCAATTAATTTTTTTTTGGTTTTTGGGGCATCATTGCCCTCTGGTGGTGGGAGTAGGTGGCCCAGCCTTGCTGCTGGATTTGAACCTCCAACCCAGTTGGCCGCAGTCCCGCGCACAACTACGCCACCGGGGCTCAGCCCCTTGTCAATCAATTTCAATATCATTCTTAGCTCAGTAGTACATATGACTGATTCAAATTGCATCTTTCTTCTGCTTATCTGCTGGTGGTTTCAAACTGGGAACCTTGAGGATTGCAGCCCAACTCATAACCACTAGACCACAGGGCTTCAATATATATATATATATATATAGAGAGAGAGAGAGAGAGAGAGATAGAAATACAGTGATTGATTAAGATGGAAATATTGCTGTTTCTCCAAAATAAAGTTAACATAGTCTACACTTTATCAAGTACATGGCATAAGACATTTTTATTTTAGAAACATTAACTTCATTGTATACCATGATACATGATTTATTTTTTGATACATAATTTATTTTTTAAAGCAAAGTAGGACTTTTCAGAAACATTCTACACCAAGTGCCTACAAACTTGTAGATGAGTTGCAACAGTTATATTGTATATGGTTCAGAACTACTATTAGTTAATCAAATATTTGTCATGCCAGACTTGCTGATCTTATATAGACTTGTAAAACAACTGAGACAATGACGTTTCACTACCCTAACAGATTGAAATGAATTCACCCCCATGGCTCAATTTTAGACAATAAGCAAGTCTATAAATGAAAAATTAACACTAGGGAGGTGCAAACACCTTGGAATGATCAACCATTTAAGAGTTATGAAAGAAAGAGAATTAGAAGCAGGCAATTGGGAAAACAGGGAAAGTGATAATAAATTGTGAGGAGTGCAATCAATAATATGAAACAAAATGTGTATAAATTGCTGACTGGAAGATTGATTTGCTCTGTAAACCTTCACCCAATTCAAACATATATATATATATATATATTTGTCTTGGCATATAGTATTTCTTTCTATACTTAAAAACATAAAAAACTTAAGAAACACTTTCAAATATACCAAAGTGTTTTCTAATAGTAACAATGATAATGTTTTGGTGTGCATCACAAAGTAGCATGCATGTGCTAATATGAATCATTATATGTAGTTTGAATTCTGAATATATATTTTATGGGGGTTGGTTGATATTATGGGTTGTAAGTACATTGAAAATGTATAATCAGGATGATCTGTATATAAGATTCAAAATATAACTGATTCAAATTAGTTGGGTATAATATTTTCTGTATTGTAAATTGCTTGCTCATAAGTCATCTTTCTTACTAGTGATTGCATAAAACATTTTCTTTGTCAAAACATTTCTAATTATTTATCAGAAAGTGAAGCACAGAAAATTTAGCTTAAAATAATCTTATTAACATATTCAGGTACTCTAATTGCATAGAGGAGTATAAGATTTGAGGTACATTTGAATACTATAATCTAATATGCCATCATATGCCTATTTGGGGTAGCATAAGTTAAAGTATCATTTCTTCTTTAATATTACCATTAATTTTTATTTAATCTTTGTTATAAACAAATGCTCATTCACCTATTGTCTAATTTAAAATGTTACTGATATTATGAAACATTGCATGGTTTAGCAGTTCCAAAGGACAACCCCTGTGAGGAGAGGATACATTAAAAATAATAGAATTGAAATTAACAAATACCTGAAAAGTCTTAGATGGTTAAATTTTGCAATTCAATGTTTACTTTGGGGTTTCGTTTCAGAGATAGTTTAAATTATCACTATTAAATGCTATCGGTTTCTGTTAACACTTGCTAGCTACCTTTAAGATCATAGTCAGTAATTTTTTATTAAATGCAATAGGCAAAATTATCTAGGAAATAGGAGGCCGAAAAATTTCGTTATATTTGAATAAGATAATATCATTTGTGTTTTTGTCCTTTGTTTTTCATTGGTAGTGCTGGTGCTGTTAAGCAGGTTCTGATTCATAGCGACTCTATGCACAACAGAAGGAAGTACAACTCAGGCCAGTGCCATCGTTACAGTGGTCTTTATGTTCCATCCCACTGTTGCAGCCACTGTATCAGCCCATCTTGTAGGGGCTCTTCCTCTTTTTTCACTGTTCTCCCTAACCAAGCATAATGTCCTTTGCCAGGGATTGTTCTCTCCCTAAAACATGCCCAAGGTATGAGAGACAAAGTCTCACATCCTCACTTCTAAGGATCAATCTGGCTGTACTTCTTTTGAGACTGATTTATTGATTCTTATGGGAGTTCATGGTATTTTCAAGAATTTTTGCCACCACCATGATACCCAAGCACCCATTCTTGTATTCAGTCTTCCTTATTCAAGATCTAATTTTGACAAATATATGTAAGGACTGACATTACCACTGGTTGAGTCAGTCCACAAAGTGACATTCTTGCTCTTCAATACTTTGAAAGAGGTTTCATGCAGCCAATTTGCCCAACTCAGTATGTTGATTTCTTGATCAGTGCTTCCATGAGAATCAATTGTGGATACAAGCAAGATGAAATACTTGGCAACCTCAAACTTTTCTCAATTTTTTCATGACTATAGAAATATAGTTTTAAACCTAAAAGTTATTTGTGCCTATAGGAAGAGGAATGCATACCAATTCCATAAAGCACAAGTTTAGAATGCTTTTTTTAATGGATAAATGTATGTCATTTTCATCAATAATATGTGAGGGTACTGGGTTTCATTTTGAAGGGAGTGAGAGCATTAGGTTTCTCTTCATCTTGAAACCTAATGACACATATGTTATGACATGCATATAATATGCACATGGGAAATTTAAAAATGCTTCATTATGATGTAGATTGCTTTCAATCGACACAACTATTTTGTAGGAAGAAAGGATGCATTTCAAGAAACCCCTTTAAGAAGAAACTTTGAAGAGTGAAAGCAATTTACCTATTATTTCTTTAAGAAAGACATTGTGTCAATAAGTACAAAATTTTATTTAGCATTTACGCTTGGCTACACACTAGACTAGAAGCTTAGCAGCAGCATAATACTGGAGAAGACAGTCATGAGTACCCCTGATCTCATGGAACTCACAGACTACTAGAGAAGGTAAATATTAGATACTTATTCAAGTAATTAAATACTTATAATGGTGATGCCTGCTTTAAAATTCAGAATGCTCTGAATCAATGAAACTCAGAGACTTTCCTTATTCGAGACAAATGGAAGTTAGAATTTATGCTGTTAGCATTAGAGTAGCAAAAGAATTAAGATAAGGATTTTTAGAAGTATGGTTCAGATGCACGATGTGTCTACATGCACACCTCATGCCAGTTTTCCTTGAGATGATGAAACTGTTACATAAAACTAATTTATCTTATTCTATTCACTCCTAGAAATGGAGATTGCATTTAAATTGTATTCCCTATAACATAGGTATGCATTAGAATGATTCTCTTAGAGAAGCTGAAAATGAATATTCTTGTGTTAATTATGTTGTGCCAGTAAATAGGTGTGATTGCTCTCATTATTTTCTGCTCTTTCTTATCCACCATACCTCTGTCAGTTTGTCATACTATGCTGACTTGTATGTCACTGTAATACCGGACGCTATATCACCAGTATTTCTTCCTTTCTTCCTTCTTAATCATATTATTTGGGGTTCCTACAACTCTTATCACAATCCATACATCTATTGTGTCAAGCACATTTATACATTTTTTTGCCATCATCATTCTACATGAGCCCTTGGTATCAGCTTCTCATTTTTCCCTCCCTTCATGACTCCCCCCTTCGCAAATCCTGAAAAATTCTTAAAATATTTTTTTTCATTTCTTACACTACCTGATGTCACCCTTCACCCACTTTTCTGTTGTCCGTCCCCAAGAGAGAGAGAGTTACACGTAGATCATTATGATCAGCTCCCCCTTATTAGCCCTCATTCCCTTTATCCTCCTGCAATCAATACTCTCATTGTTGCTTCTGAGAGGTTGACCTATCCTGGATTTCCTGTGTTTCCAGTTCTTAGATGTACCAGTATGCATCCTTTGGTCTAGCCAGATTTATAAGGTAGAATTGAGATCATGATAGTGAGGGGGGAAGAAGATAAAGAACTTGAGGAAAGTTGTATGTATCATCGGTGCTATAATGTACACTGACTAGCTCATCTCCTCCCTGTGATCCTTCTGTAAGGGATGACCAGTTGCTTACTTGAGTAGAGGTTCAATGTCCATCTGCTACCTTAATACTAAACTTATAAATGTATGCACATACAGCTATTTCCCCATCGCCATATATAAATATATTTACATATGTACCTGCCTGTATTTAGACTTCTGTAAATTCCCTTTGCCTCCTAGTTCTTTCCTCTATTTCCTTTTATTTCCCTCTTGTTCCATTCTCATGATCAGCCTTTATTTGGGTTTCAGTAATTCCTCTCTGTTGCATTGCCCTTGATCGAGCCCTACCAAGCTTCCAACATGCTCCTCACCGTTGATTTTGGATCACTTGTTGTTCCCTATTCCCTGGGGTTGTTAATATCTACTTCCTTTTCATGCCCTTCCCATCCCCTATGTCCCACTGTAACCGTTAATCTCGTTGTCTTCTCCTTCAGATTGTTTATCCCACCTATCATATATATACATATATATATATATATACTTGCAGAAATAATAACGTGCACAAAAAAATAAGACAGAGCAAAACAAAACAATAACAATAACAAAACCAATGACAAAAAAGAAAAGTCTGTAAATAGTTTAACGTCCTTTTGTTGACCTTTAAGTGTGTTTTTTGGTTGACTCTGATAGAGTGCCACACCCTCTCCCGAAGTCTATTTTTGGTATTACCTGGGAACTTTGTTACTCTGTTCTCCTTGCTATTGTGCTGCACACTCTTAGTGTTTAGCCTTGGGGTGGTGGGGTCAGATCGGATGTAATTCCTGCACTGTGTCTCCTGTGTTGTCCTTGGTAGCCCTTTGGGTCAGTGTGTTAATCTGGGTAGACTAGAGAAACAAAATAATAAGCACGCATATGGATATAAGGAAAAAGTTTATATAAAAGATGAATGGAACATTGAGAAAGCATTCCAACCCAGTCCAGTCCAAGGTCATATGTCCAATATTAGCCCATATGTCTGAGCCCAGTTTAGAAAGTCTCCTTCAAACTCATGAAGCACATGCAATGGCACCAGGACAATAATAGGCCAGTGAGTGCAGAGTCTTGTGTATCCAATCGCGGTAGGAGCATCCCTGCACTAGCAGGAGTCTCCCCATGGCTCCTCATTTCCAGGACTTAGGATCCATCAGCAGTATTCATCAGTGGTAGAAGCATCTCAGTGCTGGCAGGGATCTCTCTGTGGCTTCTCTGGCCCCAGAGATCTGGCTCCATCAGGGCAAGCCCATGCGGCTTCTCCTCTGGTTCCTCCGGGCTCCAAGATTCAGGATCTATCAGCATGCCACCATCTTGTCTTGTCGGTGGACCAACTCCAAGAGGTTGAGTCTCTGATCTCTCATCCCCACGAGGGGTGGGATGGAGTGTTCAGGGGGATATTGCCAGATTTCCCAGAATTCTCAGAGAAAGCCATGCCCACACAGAGGTTTCATTGGCTGTCTCCAGATTGACAGGTTAGATTCCATCCATACACTATTAGTCAAATTGGCATGAGACTATGTGACTTCCACAGTCAGTGAGAGATGTCTTGTCTGATAGTGGAGTTGGCCATATGGTCCTCTCTGTGCTTTGGCTGTTCTGAATGGGAATACTGTCCTCAGGGTTTGGTGGGCCAGGATGGATTCCACTCTCTTTTCCTTTCCCTTCATTTGCTCCTGTGTGCTGTGATCAGACATGTCACTCTCCCTGAACATTAGTTTCAGTGCAGTCCTCTAAAGTGAATTCTTCTGTGGGGAGGGACGGCTGTACATGTAGGTAGTATTGGGGCTGGGATTCTCATATTGGAATGAAACAGGGAGTCATTAGAAAGGTCTGTGGGACCACGAATATTTCAAATACCCCTAGGGACATATTAGCGGATAGATGTAGCAGAATTTCTAGACTAAAATAGGGTAGGGAGAAGGAATAGGGGATCCACAACTAAGGGCCTGGATACTGAAAGTTTATCCATAACTATGGAATATTGCCTGATACCGATTTTTCAGATGATCCTCCTCAGGTAAGAAAGCACCTAAAATACAGCTGGGGAAGTGCTGCTTCTTGGAAGTAAAGTCCACCTTAATTATATGGATGGAGGAAAGCTTCCAAGACCTTCTTTTGCTGATAGGACACAAGTAGCAAGGGGAAAAAATCAGATACAAATATCCATTAGCACGTTCAATGTGAGATGTGTGTATTGAAAATGTGAGAAAATTAGAAGGTATCAAAATTGAAATGGAATGTGTAGAGATTGGTATCGTAGGCATTAGTGAGCCGAAATGACTAGTATTGGTCATTTTGAATCAAGTGATAATATGGTTTGCTATGCCAAGAATGATGCTCTCAAGAGGAATGTCTTCACATTCATCATCTAAAACAACCTTTCGAAATATATCTTGAAGTACAGTGTCAACTGTGATAAAGTAATATTTCTATGATCACAAGGAAGAATAGTTAAAATGATTACTATTAAATTGACAGGACAAACATTAAAGTCATTTTTTTTTAAAAAGAAGAACTCTACTCCCTCTTAACTTGGTCAGGCATGTAATCAAGATGTGATGATAATTACTGATGAGTGCAGTGTTAATCTTGGAAACAAAGGAAGGCCGGCAGTTGTAATATATGACCCTGGTGATAGAAACAAAGCTAGAGATTGCATGAAAGAATTTTGTAACACTAATAACTTCCTCATAGGGGAAAATTCTCTTTTCAATAACATTAATGAGAATTACACATGGACCTCATTTGATGGAATTTACAGGGATTGTATTGACTGTATCTATGTGAAGAGATGATGAAAATGCTCAAAATCACAGCAAAAAAATAGCAAGAGACCAAGTGTGGAAGAGATCAATGCTGATATGAAAATTTGGGTGGAAGCATATGAATATAAGTGCACAGAACAAAAAAGTATATCCCATTTGAATTCAGAGGTCATATAAAGAAGCACTAAACGTTAATTTCCAAAGACAGAACAAGCTATGAGATGACATCAAGTGCCTCTTACATTGACATAAAAAGCCATTCGAAAGAGGAAATAAATTACCAAAGTGGATGTCAGAAGAGATGCTGAAACCAGCTCTTGAATGGAGAATAGCTAAAACAAATGGAAGAAATGAAGTAAAATAGCTTAATGGGTAATTTAAAAGGGAAGTTTGAGAAGAAAAAGCATTATAATAAACTATCAAAGGCCTTGTGTTACAAAACCAACAGGAAAACCCCATTAGATACTACTCAAGCTGAAGGAACTGTAGGAAAAAAATCAAGTCAGAATTATAACATTATAATGCAAAGGACTATATTGGCATAATATTGAATGATACAGGAAGCATCAAAACAAGTGGAAGAAATTCACAGTCACTGTATTTTAAAATGATGGTCAACATTCAGTCAGCACAAAGGGTGGTGTAGCTGGTTATATTGAAGGAAAAGTTCTAAGTTGCACAGTGAAACAAGGTTCCAAGAATTGACTGAATACTATTTGAGCTGTTTCAAAAACTGTTGCATCACTCATCTCTGCTGAGAAATTAGGAAAACCACTACCTATCAAATTAACTGTAAGATAGTCCAATTAAGTGCTTGCTCGCTTTAGCAGCACATATACCAAGATAGCCCAATATATACTCAATCCAAAGAAATCTACCAACAGTAGGAGCCCAAAATCCATCTGCAGAGAGTTTAGTCAGCTTCAGCCTCTAAAAGATCCCTTCTGGCCATAGTCAAAGATTGTGAACAGTCTTGCTGTTAAACAGAGATTATTGTCAACTTGATTATGATTGATGGTATACCGGTATACTATGATGCCTAGTCAGATTACCTCCCTCTTGAGCCAACCGGATCAGATTAGCTTCTTCTTGAACCAAAAAGAATTTGCTCTAGGTTGAAATATTTCTCATTTGTTCCATGACAGAAATTTTCTCCATGGCTTTTTAAATATTGCTGGTGGTCTTTTCTTTCTTACTCATTATTTTTTATTTATTGTTCTTTTCTAAATCATTTCATTGGAGACTCATACAACTCCCATCACAATCCATACATCCTTCAAATGTCAAGCACAACCGTACATTTGTTGCTATAATCATTCTCAAGGCACTTTCTTCTACCTGATCCCCTGGTATCAGCTCTTCACCCCTACCCCTTTCACCTCCCTCCCCGCCCACCCCCGCCTCACAAACCCTCAACAATCTACAAACCATCAGTATTCTGTCATGTCTCTTACTGCCCAACTCACCCATTAGTCTGCTGTCTCTCCACTCACCCCATCCTCCTGTTATCACTACTCTCATTATTGTTCCTGAGGGTTTTATCTGTCTTGGATTCCCTGCACTTCAGGTTTTCACCGGAATCAATGCACACCCTCTGGTCCAGTCAAACCTGCAAGATAGAACTAGGTCATTATACTGGGGAGAGGGAGCATTAAAGAACTAGAGGAAGGTTGTATGTTTCATCAGTGCTATACTGTACCCTGACTGGTGCATTCCCCACCCCCACTGCCATCCTTCTGGAAAGAGGTGTCCAGTTGCCTACAGATGGGCCTTGAGTACTTTACTCTGCACTCTCCCTCATTCACAATGATGAGTTTTGTATCCTTTGATACCTGAGACCTGATCCTATTCTAGCCCATGATCACACAGGATGGCATACTTCTTCCGTGTAGACTTTGTTTCTTCTCATCTAGGTGACAGCCTGCCCATACCCAAGCCTTTAAGACCACAGACACTAGATCCTTTGATAACCAGGCACCAGCTGCTTTCGCTACCACATTATGCCCCTGCTGTTTCCTCAGCGATCATTTCAGGAAGATGATCATCATGGAATGCCAGTTCAATACAAAAAAGTGCTCTTGCATTGAAGGCTTACTCTTTATTTTATTTTTAAAATTCTGTTCTTTATTTTGTTCTTTTAAAAATATTTTTTGTTAGGTTTCCAAGTTCATAAAACACAGAAAGAGTAAATTAATGGAGACAAATTATACATGCAATGGTTTATGGGAGTGAAGGGTGGGGATATATATATATATGTGTGTGTGTGTATGTGTGTATATGTATATACACACACACACATACCCTCATCCCTAGAGCACAAACAACTGGGAATTGGGTAAAGGGAGACTTCGGACAGTGCAAGATATAACAAAATAATAATAATTTGTGGATTCTCAATTGTTTTTGACAGAGGGGGAGCATGAAGGGAGGGGGAAATGATGATTTGATGCCAAGGGCTTAAGTAGAAAGCAAATGATTTGAGAATGATGAGGGCAACAAATGTACAAATTTGCTTGACTTACAGTGGATGCATGTATGGATTGTGATGAGTTGTATGAGTCCCCAATAAAAAGATTTAAAAAAATAAGAGACTGATTCATGGAAGGGTATTTTATGTGAAGTTTATGTCACTAAGACTATTGGAGGAGTGGGTCTTGACCCATTGGTTTGCATAAATCATTTAACATCATTAATATGATATGCAAGTGTATTTTTGCTAAAGACAGTTCAAAAAACTTTATAGCAATACATAACAGGGAACTGTCAGAAATTTAAGGCAGATTGAGAAGAGACTGATGTCAGGTGAATCTTGACTGAAAGTGGAGAATACCAGAAAGATGCTTGCCTGTGTTTTATTGATTATGCAAAGACATGTGACTGCATGGATCATATTTAACTATGGATAAAATTGATTTTAAAAATGGGACTTCCTTCTGTCCTACCCAGTTTATCAGAGAAGGGAAGTTGGTTTAACACCTTGGATGCCATTAACATCACTGGTCCAGCAGTGCAGGAGCAGCTAGTAAGGGAATCTGGCAGAATGACATTTATACACTTCCTTATAAAGCTAGTTGTTTTGTATGCAAGTTTCATCCCCCCCGAAAGTGATTATCTTTTTAAAAACCTAAAGTGTAATTAAAGTTAAAGTAGATCAAATAGTTGTGGATGAGAAAAAAATTAAAAATTCTTAAGTACTAGTTTAAAAAAAAAGGGACTTCCAGAACACTTCTGTGTGCTCTTGTGGAACCTGCACATAGACTGAGGCAACCATTCAAATAACAGAACAAAGGGGAACTACATGGTTTAAGATGAGAAGGCTGTGCCTCTGGGTTGTATTTTCTCACCATACTCAGTCACTCTGTGTGCGAGAATATATGACGAAGAACTCAGCAGCTAGATTGGCAGAAGACTCATTAGAAACCTAAGATATGCAAATGGCACAGCCTTCCTTGCTGAAAGTGAAGAGGATTTGAAGCACTTGCTGATGAAGATCAACCACTACAATCTTCAGTAATATGGATTACTCTGTCTTACAGGAGGAGGATGAGTCAGAACCAACTCAATCACAGTTTTGTTTTACAGTTTTATTCCAAGCCTCAGTTAGGGTGATAAAATGTGTAATTGAGTTACACAGGGTGGGATGTGAGCCAGCTCAAGAATATATTCCCTTTTCTAACTGATATTCAAATCAGACATTATTATTCTCCCAAATTAGATTTACAATGTCATAGCTCACTGTGCACAGAGAACGCTTCCCTCCCTAACATTACAGAGTAAGATCAGGTATTGCAGCTAGACTAAAGACCATAATCAAGATTAAGCTAAATGTATTGGAAGGAGGAAACATTTTCTAAAGAGAGAAATGATGCAGACTTTGTGATTAAAGTCTATTCTTGGAAAACACAGAAAGGTTTACATGATTGGAGCTGTGAAGCAAAGCCATATATCTCAGTGCAGATTGCATGATTTACGCTCAAAGCATCTTTTGACATGCAGAAGAGGAGACCAACTGCTTAACTGTCATCTCAATTTGCAGATTGAGAAGAAAACAGAAATTAATATTCAGAACCCCCTATACATCCTTTATAAGCTATTGAACATGAGTTTATATTAACTTGTATATAGTTTAGGTTGTGGACTATGGACTCAGTCATTCTAAAGAATTTAACTTTAAGCTTTTACTATCTTGCTAAAATCTGAGTCCCTCAAGATATTATTGTAGGTGAATTACTGCTCATGAAATTCAAAGAATGAACTATAGAGTAGAGGGCATCCTACGTCCACAAGTGCCCTCATAAGTTTTTTGACTCGAAAGTCAGCAGTTTGAAACTACCAGCTGCTCCTCAGCAGAAAGATGGGGCTTTCTACTCTCATGAAGTTACAGTCTCAAAACCTCATGAGGGCATTTATACTCTGTTCCATAGGCTTGCTAGAAGTTGGCATTGCCTTGATGATGGGGAGTTGGGCGTTTTCTTGGGAGGCACTTGAAATCTAGTTAGTGCAACCAACTAATTACATTTCAAATTTTATTCAATGTTAATTTTAAGCTAAATATAAGTATAAATATAATATAGTCACATGTGTGACTATAGGTAACTGTATTGGATCGTGCAGGTCTAGATACTGTTAATCGTAAACCTAGCTCACAGTCAGTTGGTTAGGGAAGTAATGCAAAGTTTTTCATATGATTTTATGGTAGAAAATGAGATCCAAACCTAAATCAGATATTCCTAACTTTGATACTATTAACATTTTCGGTCAAATCGCATTTTGTCATATCTATGTGCTTGGAGAGGGCTGTCCTGTATATTACAGAATACATGGCAGTGTCTTTGGCCTCCGAAAACTAGTTGATAAAACACCTTTCCCTTAGTTCTGATATCCAAAAATGTCTCCAAACTTTTCCAAATGCCTCCTGGGACTTTAAGAAACAGCCACACGATCTTATTTGGTGAGTTCTGGCCACATTTCCAGGCAACCTGTCTCTCGGAACACCTTGTCGATTAAGGAGACTCATTAGCATACCACTTGGAAAGACAAAAGAAAGAAGTAACTCCTTTATAGATGCAAGGAAATAGCAATTTTTTAAATTGGATATTTTGAGCACTCATAGTTTGGATATTTTGCAAATGAAATGATGTACAATGTTTGATTCAGGAGTAAGGTAAGCTTGTCTGCTCCTGTAAAGATTGACAGGCTAAGAAGTGCTCTTTGCTCTACTACACGGTTGCTCTGCGTAGGAATCAATTCTATGACAGTGAAATCGGGAGGGTAATTATTTGGAATTGCCATCCACTTGAATAGCTTCAACTTCATATTTTTGGTGCATTTAATTTAGCAGATGTTTAACATGGCTAAATCTCACCTTCTGATATATATAGATATATACTCTACTACGGCCATCGAAGCTCAGATAAAAGTAAATTAACCCAGTCAGGTAAAGCAGGGGTTGATTGAGTATTGGTGCAGCCAGGATTGGAAAACACTGTCTATGGGTGTAGTCCTAAATACAAGAATTATGTAATCAATAGTAGGATACAAATATTCTGAGAAAGAAAACACAGGCCTCTAGATTTCTAAAATGGGGACTCGACACTCTGGACTGGCATACTCAAGTCTCCTTACTTTTGGTGATTATGTGTTCTCCTGCAGACTAAATTTTCTCATTAAATTGTATAAAGGCATATGCATGTCAGGTCATTTGTTTTTGATTTAGCATTCAGAATAAAATGAACTGTTATAAGTGCAGCAGTATTGCTAGTGCAACTAGATAATTATCTCTTTACAAGCGTATGGAGATAGTCTGGGCTACAATGACGTTTATATTCATAATGAAGACCTAAAACAATATAACCTTGTGTGTTTTCAGAGTACACAGCACATATTCCTTTTCAGTAAAATAGTTCTCACACACTTGAAAATTTCTACCCAAGTCTCACAAATCAGAATTGATTGCATAAGCTACCCTTAAGCATTCTGCTTTTGTCTTCTCAATTTTTAAAACCTGAAATATACAATATCTTGAGTATTTTTAAACAGCATTTCCTAAGAAATCAACATATGCTTATGGCAGGTGGTATCTTCTAAAAATTCATGGAAAAATTGATTCAAAATATAATGAAGATATACTTATCTGCAGGGGAGATACCGTGATCACAAAGGAAGTTTTCCTAGGTGAGGTTCATCCATTGCACTCTGGATTTGCTGACCCCTGCGATTTCCCCAAATCTGGGAAACTTGACTGCATAATTTGCGGTAGTGGGGGACTGTGTTAGCACTCTCCACTGAAAAAAAAAGAAAGGATAATGAAGATCTTCTGGTGTACCCTTATAGTAATGACAAGTAGCAGATATTTCATTGTACATATTGCGTATGAACCTACCAAAATGTCCCTATGGTTGGGGCTCATTTAGATGTGGAAACATCACATGGTAATAAAGAGAATGTAATTCCACTTAACACTTATCAAATAAATTGTGTTTGCAAGTGATAATTAAGAAAACATTACAAGAACATGCCACAATTATATTCAGGACTTTTAATTTTCTGAGGTGTATTTCTAAGTATGCTTTACATTTAAAATTAGTTCATTCTTTATATACAGTTATGTAAGGTAGGAAATGTACCCAGGACTGTGTTAATGTGGGTAAACTAGAGAAACAAATTCATAAGCAAGCATATGCATATAAGGGAGAGTTTTACATACAAGAGGAATGGAACATTGAGAAAACATCCCAACCCATTCCTTTCCAAGTCCATAAATCCGATATTAGCTCATATGTCTGTTACCGATCCATAAGCCCTCTTCACACTCATGGACTATAGGAAATGATGCCAGAACAATCACAGGCCAGTGGGTGCAGACTCTTGTGTATTCGGTGGTGGTAGAAGCACCTCAGCGCTGACAGGGGCCTCTCTCTGGCTTCTCAAGCATCTCATCACTGGTGGGGATCTCCATGTGTTTTTTTTCCAGCTTCACAGATCTGCTTCCATCAGGGTAAGACCATGTGGCTGCGCCTCCGGAAGTCTCACAAGGAACCCACCTTGTGTCTTGTCAGCTGCAATGTCTCCCAAGTACTGAGCTGGAAGTATCTCACCTCCACGGGGGAAATATCGAGAGATTTCCCGGAATTCTCAGGAGAAACCCATTCCCACACAGAGGTCTCATTGACTTTCTCTAGATTGACAGACTAAACTCCACCCCTACACTCCCAATCCTGAAATTGACCTGAGTACGTGACCGCCACATGGACTTAACCCAAAAGAGTCTTTGACCTATTGAAAAGTTGAGCAATGCCATTTAGAAAATTCTAGTGTTTCAAAAAATGAAAATGTTTTTGGCCTGGAGTGGTGGTGAAGAAATGTGATAAATTTAAATTAAATAAAGAATACAAGTTTTGTTATAATCTAGACATTACATTATAGGTCAAATGGTTACCCACCAAGGTAAAATAATGTTGTGAACCTTAAAATATTGGTTACCATAAACACTATGCACAAAAATATATTTATATAACTTGCATTTCAAAAATAAAGCTAGATTTTAAACTGGTATTGTTGTCATCATGTCAGATGGGAATATCTGAAGTAATTTGTTTAAATGTCTGCAAAAAAGAGTGGACTAATTTTTGCCCTCCATTTCTTTGCAAAAAAATAATGTCTTGACTAAGTGAATTACAGTGACTGAGACTGCTAATTAAAAAAATCAGAAAACCAATTATTTCTCAAAGTTATTATTTACTAGTGTTATATGAACTTCGAAATCCTAATATGTAAATGGGTGCTGTGGTGGTTCTGTGGTTGAATTCCCACTGTTCATGAGGGAGACCCAAGTTGACTCATGGTCAGTGACTTCAATTCTGCTACCACCTGTTTGTCAGGGGAGGCTTATGTGTTGTTGTGATGCTGAACATGTTTCAGCAGATTTTGCAGGAAGAAGAAACACCAGAAAGAAAAATTTAGTGACATACATCCCAAAATATCAACTACTGGAAATCCTATAGGCACAATTCCATTGTGTAAGAAGTCACCATGAGTTTGGGGCAGCTCAATGGCAACTACCAGCAGCAATATGAGTATATAAATAGTGTCACTGGACAGTGTAAATGAATAACATGATCAGCTGAAAGGTTGGAAGTTCCAGTCCACCCAAAGGTGTCTTGGAAGAAAGACCTGGTCTATTTTTAGAAGTAGAAAAATCAACCATTCCAAACTCTATGGTACACAGTTCTACTCTGACACACATGAAATTTCCATGAGTCAGAATCAACTCAATAATTACTAGTCTATTGGTTACTAAGTGATATTCCTAAATGATATTCCCTTTATCTCTCAAAAATCACCTTGCCATTCCAGTGAAAAGACTGCTATAAAGCTACTATACTTCAAGGAACTTCAATCCAGTTATTTTCTGACCACATGATTTATGAAGTGACTTCTTGAGGTTGAACAGCATTTACTAAACCAAATATTTGGTGTTTATCAAATAAATATTTGAATTTTATTTTTAATTAATTTATTATCATAAATTTCTTCTTAATTATAGCAGTGTAAAGGATCCCTGATGGCTGATCCCTGATCCCTATTTTGTTGCCTTTATAATTAAGGAGTTTAAATTAAATACTGTTGAATGCATGCATCTACGGCAGTAGACAATCCAAACATTCTGAGAATGATATAGCTACAGCCAAACACCAAACTCACTCCTGTGTAGCAGAGTTCACTCACAGAATAGAATTGTCCCATAGGATTGCCAAGGCTTCAACTTTTTATGGAAATAGAATGTCGAAGAAGAGGGACCTTGGATTAACAGCCAAGAACTTTAACCATTGTGCCATCAGGGATCCTTTACACTGCTATAATTAAGAATAAATTTATAATAAGAAAAATTATGATAAACACCAAATATTTGGTTTAGTAAATGCTGTTCAACCTCAAGAAGTCACTTCATAAATCATGTGGTCAGAAAATAACTGGATTGAAGTTCCTTGAAGTATAGTAGTTTTATAGCAGTCTTTTCACTGGAATGGCATGGTGATTTTTGAGAGATAAAGGGAATGTCAGGAGTTTATATTTTCTAATGTAGAAGTATAAGGGGATGGTGAGAAGTGGGATAGATGCCCTCTTGTATTCTGGAAACATCAAGGAGCTTATCTACTATCCTGAAGTAACTAAATGGTGTCGGTCAGTCCTCTGCTTCTCCCCTCCTTTGGGACAGTGACGCCCACTAGGGAGTTGAGCTTTCACCCTAATAAGGAGGCAACAAGATGGTGAAATGCATTGTCCCACGTTCACACAGATAATGCCAACAGGGATATGAGGGGAACTGAACTTCCACTTGCCATTTGAAATGAAGCTGTCTGCAGCAGCACTCCATGTGAAAACAGATCAATAGAATTTAATCAAATATAAACAATAGAGGGAACATACATAGACTGAATAAAAATGAACTCAATATCAAGAACATGTGGGGCAATAACAAAAGAGCTAACATTTGTATCATTAGAATCCCAGAAGGAATAGAGAGAGCATTGGAGTTAAAAGGCATTCAATGAAATAATGGCTGAAAAATGTTCCAACTTTAGTGAAAAATATAAAAGCATAGATAAAATTTCCTGAGTAAATCTCTAGTAATATGTACTGAAAGAAGCCACATCCAGATACATCAAACTTAAACTTCATAAAACTAATGCTACATTTAAAATCTTTTTTTCATTTAAAACCTTATAAGCAATTAGAGCTAAATGGCACATTACTTATTAAAGGAACATGGCTTTCAATGATAATGGACTTGTCATTTGAAACTACAAATGGTTCAGCATTTTTCAAGCACTGAAAGAAAAGAAAAGTCAACCATTGATTCTATATCCAGCAAAAATATCCCTCAGCAATGAAGAAGCAATAAATACACACTAGAGACTGCTGTCAGACAACTAAGTTTGCAAGAATATGTGAGTGGATTTGCTGGATCTTGTGGTGTTTCTACATTTGACTATTTGAGAAACCACTGAACTTGTTTCCATAGTGGCTGTACCATTTTCAAAATATTGCCAGCAATAGATAGAATTTCAGCATCTTCTTGTCCTTGCCATCTTAGTGCAGGTGAGGTGATACCTCACTGTTGTTTTGATTTGCCATCGAATTCCATTTTTAACAATGTATTTAGCAAAATGATTGAAAGTAAGAATACAAATGGATACATGCACTCTCAGAGGAACGGGCATCTGAAAAGTGGATGAAAGGAGACAGTGGCTGGTATAAAACATGGATTCATGAGGGAGGCAGGTTTGCAGAGAAAGGAAAAAATGAGGAGCTGTTATCAAGGGCACAAGTAAAAAGAAAATGTTTTGAAAATGATGGCTGCAAATGTATAAATGTGCTTGACACAATGGATATATGTATGGATGTATGAATAAAAGCTGTATGATCCCTCAATAAAATTATTTTTTGAATCATGTATTTTGGTAGCTCCTTTCAGTGTGCTCCTTAATGAGGGGCTACTGCGCAGGGGGGGGGCATTGTTACGCCAGGAAAATCATTGTGTGTTTGAAAACATTTCTCAGAACAATGAAGATCTTTCCCAAAACAGGGCTAGTTTTCTATGCCCGTGGTTTTGAGCAGAGAAATAAAGTACAATCATTTCTACTAAGTCCTCAGTTTACCACACAGATTAATAGATTTTTTTTAAAAAATATGGTGCATGCATACAATGGAGTATAACCCTACCATTAAAAAATTGAAGTCCATACATATTCATTAGGATCCCTTGTGGCCTATTGCATCCGTGTTGGTCTGCTAACCACAAAATTGGCTGTTCCAAATCCCCAGATGCTCAAAGGGAGAAAGATGAGGCATTCGCCAGTAAATATTTGCTGTCTCAGAAACCCACTGGGGCAGTTTTACTATGTACCCAGCATGATTATAACTGGAAATGAACACAATGGCAGGGAGGGTGGGGTTTTGCTTGGATATATGCTACAATATGAATGAACCATGAGTCACTATACTGAATGAAATAAGTCAGTTATAAAAGACCAAATATTATATGATTCTCATTTATATGAAATCCCTAAATAAGCACATATATATATATGGAGCTTAAAGCTTATACGTGCCTGCTTGGGGTGGGAGGAAGGTGGAAAAAGTCATTTGGGCATCAAGATGGGTGATGGTTGTACATGATGACTGTAATTAGTATCGCTGAATGACACAAGCAAAATTATTGAAATGGCAATAAAAATAATATTTCAATTCAAAATATGAATAATAGATTTTGATAATTATTTAGTTATTATTTTATAAGAACCAGTAATAATTAATAAAGCAATTTTTAAGCATAAAGGAAATTGTAACAGAAACCTTTAAACCATCAAAGAAAGGAATGCAAGGACATGAGGAAAGAGAAGGGTAAGTAAAGTTGACTAGCTTTTATCTGATGAGTATCTTAATCACATTTAGTGCTTGAAGCAACAATTATAATGCTATCTGCTATGGTGCTTCAAGTATGGAATGAAAACATTTAAGACAATTATACTTAAAAGTAGAAAATATAAAAGAATCTAAGACTTCTTCCATTTCTTTAAAATAATGAACTATTCAGACATATAGATTGTCATAAGGGGTATATATACATAGTATCACCTAAAGCAACCACTACAGAAACTATACAAAGGGTGGGTTACAGCTAAACCCATCCCACCCCCAAACAAAAACAATCCCACTGCCATTCAGTTGAGTCCAATGTATAGGGTCACTATGGAGTAGTGAGTTACTCAATGGGCTGCTAATTTCAAGGTCAACAATTAGAAACCACCAGATACTCGGCAGAAGAAAGACAAGGATTTTTACTCCCATAAAGAGTTTAAGCTCACATGGAAGAAGCACACCAACATTAGTAACCAAAGGATTGTGAATCATATAATCCAAACCAAAAGACAGAACTAGAGCCTAAATTGTGAGATTCTGGTATGCAGAAAGCTTTGGATGACAGTGGAAGCCAAGGATACATTTATGATTTCCTTCTATACATAATGGAGGGATGGGAATGAACTGGGTTACCAGAGTGAATTAGAAAGATGATTATAGGAGATCAAAATGATAAACTTGACTTGAATGGGTAAAGCCTTGTCAGTTGATCACCCCTCTGATATATATTGGGGTGGAACTGGTTTTCAGCATTTTAGGTTATTGGTCAGGTGTGCCTTAATCTTCAAAAAAAACTTTGCTTTTCAATACACTAAAGAGGTCTTGTGCAACAGATTTGCCCATTGCCATATGTCTCTTGGTTTCTTTCATGAACTGAGATGCTGCTTCCATTTGTATTGATTATGGATCCAAGCAAGACAAAATCTTTAGCAACTTCAAACTTGTCTCCATTTATCATAATGGAGCTATTGGAACACTTGTGAGGATTTTGGTCTTCTTTATAGTGAGCTGCAACATTGGAAATCCATGGGAGCCGTTCTCCCTGGTCCTATAAGCTCACTTTGAGCCAGAAACGACTGGATGACATGGGGTTTGGTTTTTTGGTTATAAGTCAGAATCATCATACAGAAAATGCAAATAGATGAAGATGGAATTCTAAAGATATACAAGAAAATGGAAACAGGTTTGATAAATTGGAAACAAATAGCAAATAAGTATAAAAGGTCAGCTGTAGATATTAGCCTGTTAATGTTGTTGGGGGCTGTTGAATTGATTGAAACTCATAATGAGCACAAATGACAGTGTGGTACTGCCCCATCAGGAACAGATGAGAAAGTCTTTCTGTTGGAGAGCCACTGGGTGAGTCCCCCCCTCCCCAGCCTTTTGGTTAGCAGTAAAGTGTTTAACTGTTGTATCTACCTAACCTATCTGTAAGTATAGTAACTGTAAATGAATCAGATACGTAGTTTGACAGAATGAATTTGAATATCTACTTTTAATCAATGTCATAAGCATGTTGAAAATTAAAGAAAGAAAAAAGACAAAAGAAAGAATGGATATATTATCAGGGGAAAAGTCAGAATGGAAAAAAAAACCTTAACTAGAGTCAAAGAGGCATGTTAAATATTATAAAATTATCAATCCACCCAGAAAACATATGATCTTGAATGTGAGCACAGCAAACAAGAGAGTCTAAAATGCATCAAGAAAAACTGGTAAAGCTGAAATGTAAAAAATATACAAATCTGCACCTTCTTAACAATCAAGAGAACTACAATAAAGACAATCAGCACAGATAAGGGACACCTAGGAATGATTGATTAGCCAAATGACCTAAGTGCCATGCACATAAAGCCTTTACCCAGGAACAGATTATGCACGCTTTTTCAAATGCTCATGGAAAAGACGGCGAAGAAAAAGACGTGGGTGCACCTAACATAAAGCTTTTAGGGAGATACATGGCACTCAATTTTTACATTTTAAAAGAAGAAACCGGGCGCCACCACGTGTGTCCCTGCGCCAGGCAGCCCAGGCCCGCAGGACTGGCCAGTGGAGCAGGCAGGTTGGCAGGTACTGGACGCTTAGCCATGGGCAGTTGCTCCTCTGCTCTGGCGCCCAGCCCTCCTCCCTGGGGCTTCTCCGTGCGGAGGCGGCTATCAGAGGAGAGCCACAGGAGGCACAGCTGCTGCTGAGGCTGCTTTTCCCCTCCAGGGTAGCCCTGCCACTGGGCAGCTGCTGAGCGCCCCTGGAGCCTCCTGCCCCGCCTCCCTGCCTGGCCAGGCTGCCTCAGCGCCCATGGGGTGTTGGAGGTAGATAGGCTCTAGCCCAGAAGGCGGCGGTGGATGCGGCGCTGGGCAGAAGCTGCTGCCAATTCCAGTTGCCGGGTGGCCGCATGGCCTGGGCACCTCTGCAAACCTCCGGCTCAGCCACCAGGTCTATTGAAAGCGGCAGCAGCAGCACCATCTGCCTAGCCTCTTGTAGCCGCCCAGCCGGCCTGGTGCTGGTGGCACGATGCTCGCTGGCTGCCTGCTCCTGCTTGGATTCCTTAGCACCGTTACGGCTCAGCCCGAACGGAAGGCCGTGAATCAAGATGGCACGTACCACCATGTCGACCGTGCCTCTGGCCGGGTGCTTACCTGTGCCAAGTGTCCAGCAGGTACCTATGTGTCTGAGCCCTGTACCCACACAAGCTTGCGCGTCTGCAGCAGCTGCCCCAGGGGCACCTACTCCAGGCATGAGAAAGGGCTTGAGAGATGCCACGATTGTAGCCAGCCATGCCCCTGGCCCATGGTGGAAAAAGTACCTTGTGCTGCCTTGACTGACCGAGAATGTACTTGCCCACCGGGTAGGTTCCAGGCTCACGCTACCTGCATCCCCCACACGGTGTGTCCTGTGGGTTGGGGGGTGTGAAAGAAAGGGACGACCTTGGAGGACGTGCGGTGTAAAGCAGTGCCCTTGGGGTACTTTCTCTGATGTGCCTTCGAGTGTGCTGAAATGCAAAGCATACGCGGACTGTAGGAACCTGGTGGTGATCCAGTCGGGGACCAGGGAGTCTGACAATATCTGTGGCCCACCCGCCACTTTCTTGAGCACGAAGCCACCTTCCCCTGGCGCAGGCATCGTTTTGCGTCCTGAGCACGTGGAATCTCATGCAGTCCCTACCTCCACCGATGATCCCAAAGGCATGGACGCAACAGGATCCAACTCTCCTGCCTCTGTTCGACCACAGGGAGCAAGCTGCACCCAGGAAGGGGCAATCTTTGACAACACAGACTCAGCAAAGGGGGAGGAAGAAGCCAACAAGAGCCCCCCAAGCCTCCAGGTCACTAAACACCAGCAAGACCTTCACCACAGACACATCCTGAAGCTGCTGCTTTTCCCCACGGAGGCTACTCGGGGTGAGGAGTCCAGCACACCCATCAAGACGGACACCCATGCCAGACAGAGCCTACGTGAGCATTTTGACATCAATGAGCACTTGCCTTGGATGGTGGTGCTTTTCCTGATGCTGGTGTTGGTGGTGGTCTTGGTGCGCAGTATCTGGAAAAGCTCTGGGATGCTGAAGAAAGGGGTCTTTCAGGATCCCAGCACCCATGTGGAAAAGACAGGCCTGAAGAAACGCATGACCCCGACCAAGGACCGGGAGAAGTGTATCTACTACTGCAATGGCCACGGGATCGACATCCTGAAGCTTGTAGCTGCCCAGGTGGGAAGCCAGTGGAAGGATATCTATCAGTTTCTGTGCAATACCAGCGAGAGGGAGGTGGCCACTTTCTCCAACCGGTACCCTGCGGACCACGAGCGGGCCTACGCGGCTCTGCAGCTCTGGACCAGCCAGGGGCCAGAGGCCAGCTTGGCTCAGCTCAGCGCCCTGCACCATCACGGACGCAACGATGTGGTGGAGAAGATTCGGCAACTGATGGAAGATACCACCCAGCTGGAAACGGGCACCCTGGCTTTCCCCTCCAGCCCCGGTTCTTTGAGCCCGAGCCCCAGGCCCAGTCCGGACAGAAAACTTAAGAATTCTAGTCTCCTGATGGGGGCGTCTTCCCGGCTGGACAAGAACAAGGGCTTCTTCGTGGATGAGTCGGAGCCACTTCTTCGCTGTGCCACCACATTCAAAGTTCCCTCCACGCTGAGCAGCGCCGGTTCCTTTATTACCAAAGGAAAAAAGGACACAGTGTTGCGACAGGTTCGCCTGGACCCCTGCGACTTGCAGCCCATCTTTGATGACATGCTGCACATCCTGAATCCTGAGGAGTTGCAGGTGATTGAAGAGATTCTCCAGGCCGAGGACAAACTGGACCAGCTATTTGAGGTTATCGGAGTCAAGAGCCAGGAAGCCAGCCAGAGCCTCCTGGACTCCGTTTATAGACATCTTCCTGACCTGTTGTAAGGCACAGGGGACACTGCACCCTGGAATATTGCTCACTTTAGTGACTCAATGATTTTATTGGGTTTGGGGCTTTATTTGTTTTGTTTTGGTGTGTGGGTGTATTCAACAGAATAGAAATGGCCAGTGTTTGAATTCTTTCTTTCCTTCTGCTTTTAACCCTTCTGGGGAGTTAGTTTATAAACCAAACTTTTTCAAGATGTAACTGTTGCAAAATACCCACCACTAAAGTTTTTTGCTATTTTTTAGAAAGTTTCTTACTTCTCTGTTTTGACTTCTGATGCATTGTTTAAAAATTTGTTCTGTGCACTTTAAATTTGCATAACCTAACATCGGGGAGTGTGACTTTTCCTCCACACCGATTGTGAGACTCTTAAAAGTGTAACGACATCGTGCTTGCTTAAGCAGCACATATATTAAAAAGTGTAATGACATCATGTGAATTCTATAAGCAGTCTTCACGTCTCTCAACATCCATAACTGCTACTATTTTTATTAATCTTATGATTACTATTATCATCATATTATTTGTCTTTGACCAATTAAGACCCCACTTGATTTACTGTCAGGCCATCAGGTTCTGAGTGATCCTTTTGCTGTCTTGTGTATTCCTGATTGAACTAGAGTACAGGGTTGCTGAGGCTGTGGTCTTCACTCAGAATTTATATAGAGTACTGGGTCCCCATGCTTATCTGATGCTAATATGCTCTAGACTGAAAACAGGAAACGCTGGCACCCCCAGAAATTGCTGCCCCCAAGGCTGACCAACCAGGCCCCAAAGGGATTTAAACTTCCGATTTGAGGGACTGAGTTATCTGGGAATATCCAGGTGCAAGAGGTAGGTCAAGAAAGTGAATCCTGTGGCATCTTTTTCGCAGAGGATCTTCTCAGCTTTGCGTCTAAACAATGTCTTGCTTTTTATATACACATAGTCAGATAGGTCCCGTCTGTCCTCCAGGCCTCGGTCTTAGTGGATTTATATCACCATTAAATCATTTAAATTAAAATGGCTGCAGCTGTAAGAACTTCTGTCTGATATATTTGCAACTCTGCTCACATTTATAAGCATACTACCTCATGTTCAGTTGTGGGATCCATATGCAAGGGTGGTGTGGACTCCCTGTGTGTGGCCAGAGAGTTGTGGGTAGTGATGAGGGACTGATATCAGAAAAGTACCTTCAAGTGTACTAATTTATAAATAAGCATTGGGTGTTTGTTACCTGAAAAAATGTCAGAATCTATTATCTAAGTTGCTACCTGGATAAACAATAATAATAATTTTAAAAAGAGCAAATAAATCAAAACCAAATAGAAAAGAGATTATAGAAATGAAGAACATGAGTAAGCAAAATTGTAAATAGGAAAACAATAGAGAAAATCACTAAAAAGATAATAAGAGAATTTTATGCTCACAAATTTTGCAACTTGTGGGCTGAGCCCCGGTGGCGTAAGTGGTTGAGTGCGGGACTGCGGCTCGCAGGCTTGGCGGTTCAAATCCAGCGGTGGCTCTCAGGAGCAGCACTGGGTAGCGCCCATGACCACCAGAGGCAGTGATTTCCACAAAAAAAAATGCAACTTCTAAGAATTAGACTGTCTTCTCCATTCTTGTATGTATGTAGAAAATCTCTAAGAATCTGAAAAACACAGTACTCAAAATAGAGCAAAATTCAACCAGTGGCCCACAATCGGTGGGGACGAGAGTGGGGGAGGCATAATAGGGCCAAAGTAAGTGTAATGTAATAGAGAGGAAGTTATGAAACTCAAATGAAGTCTGACCACAAAAAGAGGGACAGGAGGAAGGCAGAAGGAAATAGAGGAAGGAATGAGAAGGCAAAGGGCACTTGAAGAGGTCTAAACACAGGTGTCTATGTATGTAAAAATAATTATTTATGAAAAGGTGGGAATAAATTCAGGAACACATAGTTATAGACTTAGTATTAAGGCAGCAGCTGGTCCTTGGGCCCCCAACCTCCCTCAATGCAAGAAACTTTGTTCTATAAATCCGGCCATGATGCTTACCGGCCCAATATGATCACTGAAGTCAAATAGGTGCATAAGTAAATGTGGTGAAGAAAACGAATGGCATCCAGATATCAAAAGATACACAGTCTGGGGTCTCAAAGCCTGAAGATAAACAGCCAACTAGTCGAGAAGTAACCAAGTCCACACAGAAGAAGCACACCAGCCAGTGTGGCCGAGAGGAGTCAAAAGGATCAGACCTCAGGCATCAAACAGGAAAAACCAATATTACTGTCTATGCACTTTCCTGACATGATCAATGAGGACAAGTGGGGATAAGAGAAAGAGTGGTGAAGATGGCTAAAGGTACCCTGCTAGCAAGACATAATGCCTGAGACCTCAAAGGCTTGAGGATGAGGAAACAGTGCAACAAGACCTACCATAGAAGAAGCACACCAGACTGTGCGACCATGAGGAGTGGAAAGAACAAGGTTATCAGGCATCAAAGAACAAAAAACATATCATTAGGTGCCTACCCTCCTGTCATGATCGCTGAGGAAAAAAAGGGTGCAGAAGCAGACAGAGCCAAGGGAATTGATGGCGCCCAGTCACCAAACAATAAAGGAGCTGGGCTCTTAAAGGATAGAAGTTGAACAAGTGGCCATCCAGCACAGAAACAGCAAAGCCCACAAAGAAGAAGCGCACCCACCTGTGTGATCACAAGGGGTCAATGGGAGCAGACGTCCAAACATCAAAGAGCAAGGATTTAATCAGTAAGAATGAGGGGGAGAGCAGGGTGGAGACCCAAAGTCCACTTGGGGGCAATTGGACACCCCCTTACAGGGGAGTCATGGGGAGGGGATGGGACAATCAAGGGGGAGTGAGATAGCAATGAAGCATAAAACTTTCCTCTATTTCCTGAAGGTTTCCTTCCCCTAAACACCATGGTCCCAACTCTGCCCTGCAGCTCCAGCTGGACTGGAGAGGTGCACTGGCAGAGAT